>JAUDZF010000348.1:0-23167 GCA_030407055.1 Armillaria mellea | reverse complement strand
ATTCCGGGAGTATCCAGATAATGACGTCGCCGTAAGTGGAGGACCATCGAGCATAAGTGACCCACGGATACTCTACTGGCACATCCCAGAGGTTCCCTATGAGCGGAAGACCCTTGGGACCGGGAGGGAGAGGTAGACGTCGGCATTTAAGCGAATGTCGGAACAGGCGATAGAATAATGACACACTAAGTGCAAGAGACACTAGCAGGAGAAAGGAATTCATCGGGAAACAGTTGACGCGGGTAACCTGAATCCCTCTTCTTCTTATCTTTTAAGAAGTTTTCCTCAATCAAGAGCGTGAAATTCTTATCTCCACTCTGCTCCCCATGTGAATAGACTTAGAATAAAGATAAGCGGGGAACGATCATGAGGCTCACCGTAAAAATAAGGACATCGATGTCTGATCAGGAATAGGAAATAAGTGAGCCCAAGCAACGATAGGCCTGTCCATCCTTGACTGGACAACACAAACGTTAAACAATATAAGCCGATTATGATTTGACTGAACTCGACAGGTTGTGATCCTGGTGTGAGCTGCGAAGTGTAGGCAAACCACGACGGTGTTTTATGGGAATCCCAGTTAACTGTATTGCAGCCAAGCCTTGTTGAAAAAAAATCATTGCAGTGGTATTGCCACATGACCCGCTTGAATATGGAGCGCTCGGCGAGATATCATGGGAAAGATATTCAGTAACTGTACGGCATCAGCTGGACTCATTGAACGCGAACAACAAATGGTACAAACGATTGCTTCCTCGACCAATCCCAGACCAAGGGCTCCGTTCATGATAGCAATGTAAGATGCAGCACAATCTAGTTCTTCCTGAAATCTTTGCTCTTAGTCGAAGGTTCGTCCCTTCAAGTTTGCCCCAAGTGAGCCTTATTCCAAGCTACCAAAGTCAATGCTGAAGGGAATGTCAGATTGTTAGTATTTTGATGAATATAGCCTCAATTTTGGCGAATCCTGGCCTCGTCATTCTTGCATACGCGCGCAGAAGATATCATAGATCCTCGCGACTGGCGAAGCCGCGGTTCGGAGTGAGATTCGGATGACTCGGCCCGAGGTCTGGGATCACATCGTTTTGTTGCCGTCGTGTACTGCATACTTGAGCTGCATTAGCGGGGATGTATAATCAGTATTCAATCCAGTCTCATCGGATTTTAGCATAGCGTACGTAGTTAACTATTGAATTTTGGACCTCCCACTTTCGTGTCGGTTTGCCACATACTTCCTGGACCACCGTAAACATAAACCTAACCTGGTCGGGCGAAGTAAACGATTGCGAAAGAACCTCACGAATGAAAGATCTATTGACCAAGGATCTTGATCCTAAACTTGCGGTAGGCCAGAAAAGACCCAGTAGAGACTGTCCAGCCAATGCTCTCAAAAAGACTCCATCCACTAAGCAGACACGTGAATATGTTTGGTTACAACTGTGCTAAACCTATCAATGCCTCCGCCTGAGCAGAACGCGCCTTTATGGTGCATTTGAAGGGTGCGGGAAAGCTAAGTGCGACGGCAAAATGAAGCAGTCATCAGAATTGTCAAGGATAGAAGGCCTACCTCAGAAGGCCATCCGTAAAAGTATCACTAGGCTCAACGACGTGGCCTTCAGAATCCACAGCCTTGGAAAAAGATAAAGTCGCTGCCATAGATGCGATGGCGATCCAAGCAGTATTCAATGCAAGATGACGGCCGGGACAGATACTAAGGAGAAGGGGGATATCGGTAATGGCAACGGTGGATGGAATATAGCAGACGCACCGTCTCCCAAAACCAAACGCGGCTGTGGGTTCCGGTTGGGGTTTTTTCCGTCCTCAGGGATGAACCTATTGGGATCGAAGACTGATGGATTTGGATAATCTTTCTCATCGTGCAGTATGGCCCTGGTACATCGAGCGTCAAGTTAGCCTAGATATTACAAGTGACATTTATTTATCACTCACCAAACGTTGCCGATGATGGTGGCGCCTACAGGGGGGATAAGCATAAACCGACAGAGAAAACGCAGTCGAGTCATACCTGCGGGAATGTAATAACCTCTATAAACATCCTCTTTCACAGAACGATGAGCCGCACCTGAATTGAAAGCCATGAATGAGTCTGATTACGTAGATATGAAACCAAATACCCATTGGTACCACGGGATTCCATCTCAATGCTTCCAGGACGACAGCATTAATATATGGCAGCTGTGCGCGGTCATCAAAATTTGGCAGCCGAGTGTGACCGACCACCGCGTCAAGCTCAGCCTGTGCCTTGGCTTGTACCTCGGGATAGAGAAGGAATGCGAGTATCGTAGAAAGGACGGTCGACACAGTCTATCGCAATAAGAAATAGTAGAAAGATGTAAACGATATACAAGTGAAAACCTACCGTGTCAGCACCTCCTAGTAACCAAGACAGAAGATTAGATCCTCGGTAAGAAACATTGAATGCAACCTACCAGCAAAGGCGACCGAAGCCGTGTTGCGGATGACTTGAAGGTGCGCCTTCTTCTCTGACATGCCGATATTATTCATCTGCGCTAGATTTACGGAAACCAATGAAGACGGGGCTTGCCAGTCTCCTTTCCAAGTCGGGTTAATGTGACTAATGAACATAAATGAAGACGTAAGAACAAACATACCAGGGACTCTGAAGTGTATTTGAATGGCTCTTCCTGCATTGCATCGACATCGTTTCTCCAGCCATCCGCAAGGCTCATAAATTGCATTCCAGGAAGCCACCCTATATGGCTGAGGTTTAATACGACGCTGGCAATTAGCCTACACTCACGTGGAAGGTATTGTATAGGGTATGTAGTCAACGAGAAAGGTCCCTAGATTCCCAGTGATGCGAGCGCCTTCCATAGCCCGATCTACAAGTCCCACAAATCGATCGCCATGTGGATTGACATCATCCATAAACGATTTTCATGATGATCGAACCGGCGTGGCTAATAGACATTAATTTCCTTTTTACGGATATTGCTGTCTGCACGTACTGGCGAACATGCTGAGAAATCCCGTCGGGAGATTCCAGCAACTGCTGTAGCAAGGTCGAGGTGGCCTTCATTTGTACAGGATAGTACGCAGGTACTGCACGAAGCTGGAAATACTCGTGAAGCATTCGACGATGCTTTCTACGAAGAGACATTAGATGATTATATCAACTGAGACCATGATTGCACTGACCTCCACCAGTTCGAATATCTCATGAAAGTCAACATGGTCCCCCATCCCGCTAAATGTGCCATGGTGAAATCTGCACGGTGTTAGTAACTCTGAGACCTCAGTGTTTTCTATCCATACCTGGTCTATCCGAATAATTCCCAGAGCGTTTTTCAAAGAGATCCGACACTGCCTGGGCAGAGTTGATTACCACGGTTGGATTTCCGGGAGTATCCAGATAGAAGACGTCGCCGTAAGTGGCAGTCCATTGAGCGTAGGTAAGCCACGGGTACTCTGCGGGAACATCCCAGAGGTTCCCAATGAGAGGGAGTCCCTTGGGGCCGGGAGGAAGAGGTAAACGTCGACGCCGAACTGAGCTCAGCAGGCGATATAACAATAAGGCGCCAAGTGAAGTTAGTAGGGAAGATAGTACATTGCGGTAGAGTTGCCGTGAATGACATAGTTGCCTCTCTATGCCCTCATTCTTAAGGAATCGCACCGTTCCGTTTGTCAAGGGCCTTATCTCCCATCTGTCCTTATGTTCTTCACAACAGGTTTGAAGCAGAACAGATGATAGCCTAGGATCAAACGGGTGCATATGGAAGCAATTCTTGTATCTCACCCCTGCACCGGTAGCTCTCGATCGCGTCGCCTGATAATTATCAAATTTAAATTTAGGAGCCAACTGGTTCGAATACCGGTAGTCAAAGAAAAGAATCTGCTCGCCTTGGACAAAGGAACTAAGTAATAATAGCTTGTGACCATGCCGACATTGGACAGCCCAGGAGTGTCAGAGTAAAGGGAATCCGCCGGGAACTTGGCGAGGACCTCCAAGACTGGGAACTGGAAACGGGTGCAAACGCAGCCGGGGACCGGCGTGGCGACAGGTGGAACGTAGAATCTTTGGAAGGCGTAATCACATTGAGCTGGATGCAATCGGGTTCCAATATGAACTATTGGATTCGATTTAGTTCCCCTTTACTAGTATTCCAGTCCTGTACAGTTAAAAAAACTGGGCGGTGGTGGTAGAAGTGAAAGAGGCGTCGCGACTGATCGGATCAACATTACGTCACTCACTCACGATGTCACTTCTTCCCCAACTCCGCCACGGAGCTGGCAAAGTGCTCATCCTCGACTCGTCCTTCAATCCTCCGACTCTCGCCCACCTCGCCCTCGCCCGCTGTGGCGATGACTACGACGCAAGGATCCTCATGCTCTCCACGACCAATGCTGACAAGAAACTCGCACCTGGGATGCCACTTACGCCCAGCGCCAAAGCATGATGGCACTCCTGGGATTCCATATAGCGGTCATCGATGAACCGACGTTCGTAGGCAAGGCGCGAAGGCTGCATGCAGAGATGCCAGCGCGTCATGGGATTTCGTGATGGGTTGGGATACGGTGGAGAGGGTATTTGCAGAGGTACTACAAAGACATGGTTGTTGAGCTGAGAGAATTCTTCTTTGAGAGTCGGGCAAGGATCGTGTATGTGCCCAGGGCGGGATCGGGCGGGATTGACATCTGGGAGGCGGCGGAGCGGGTCGGGGCAAGAGACAAGGTCGTACCGGCGGCGATCTCGGACGAGTTTCTGGCGCACAGTTCTACTGCAGTCAGGAATGCTATCAAGTCGGGTAATGGAACGTGGCGGGACAAGGTTCTTCTGGCTATTGCCGAGTATATAGACAAGGAGCGTTTGTATTCTACTTGGAGTTCATTCTAACTAGAGATCGAAAAAAAAGTACGACCTTCATGCCGTTTTTCCTCGTCGCTCTAACGTTGTATATGCATAGCAGATCTTCAAGTTGCGGAGACAGAGAAATACCTGTCAAAGTATTCGACTCATCAATCCCATTAGCAGAGACCACCGTTTTGACTGTTGGCCTATTTAACTGTATGTGACTTGTTTCACGTATATCCATCTCCTTCCAGTCTTACTCTTCCTCTATCAACGGTCCGGCAATCCCCTCCACTACACGTTTCAGTTCTTGTGACCTCTATACTAATATGAATTGTTACTTTTTCCCTTCGTGAATGCGACAAATCTTCGTCTTCCAGGACGTCGTTCAAGCTCGAAGGCGCGTCAGTTGCATCATATTCCTGGAGGGTTGGAGTCTGACCGGAATTTCTTCGCCTAGGAATGAGCTTTGCTTCACCCTCTCATACACCAAACGATACTGGACGCTTATTCCCGATATACCGCGATTAACCAAAATGTTGCCGAGAGAGGGATTCAGATACCCTCTGGGCTCCCCTGTTACCCCGCATTTGAACACTTGACTAGCTTGGGGTCGAGTAAGGTCAGTTGCGCTGGCGTGTACTAGTTTGGAGAGAATCTGGAAATTCCGGTTCCGGATGACTTCAAGGTGTGCCTTCTTCTCTGACACGCCAATAATGTTATTCATCTTCGCCAGATTCACGGAGACCAATGAAGACGGGGCCGTGCCATTATTCTTGAGTGGAGTCCATGTGACCACCGCATGAATGAGGACACAGGGTCATACCAATGACTCTGAGGCATATAAAAATGGTTCTTCTTGCATAGCCTCGACATCCTTTCTCCAATCATCCGCAAGGCTCATAAATTTCATATCAGGAAACCACCCTGTGTAAACGAGCAAGATGCAACGTGAATCAAGTCAGTCAACAAGCCAACACTCACGTGGAAGGCATTGCAAACTGGGGATTTAATCAATGAGAAATGTCCCTACGTTCGCAGTGAAATGAGCACTTTCCAGGGTCCGATCCACGAGTGCCACACGGATTGACATCATATCCATACACAATTTTAATGATGATTGGGCCGGCATGGCTAGAAGGTTCGTCAATTTCCTTTCCTTTCCATGAACATTGCTGACGATGCATACTAGCGAACATGTTGGGGGTTTCGTCGGGAGATTCAGGAAACTGTTGCAGCAAGACCGACGTCGCTTTCATCTGTACAGGATAGTACGCAGCAACTACACGAAGTTGGAAGTATTCGTGAAACATTCGACGATGCTTTCTACGAAGAGACTACGAACTAGATAATATCAACAGAGATGATTGTACTGACCTCCACCAGGTTGAGTATCTCATAAAAGCAAAGATAGTGCCCCATCCCGTCAAATGTGTCATGGTGAAACCTGCACGACGTTACTAACTCTCAGACGTTGGAATATCCTCTATCCATACCTGGTCTATCGGAGTAATTCCCATAGCATTTTTCGAAGAGATCTTCCGCGGCTTAGGCAGAACTGATTACAACGGTCGGATTTCCTGGAGTATATAAAATAGAAGATGTCGCCGTAAGTAGCAGCCCATTGAGCGTAAGTAAGCCATGGGTACTCTGAGGGCACATCCCAGAGGTTCCCTATGAGCGGAAGACCCTTGGGGTCAGGTGGGAGAGGCAAACGTCGACGCCGAATTGAGCTCAGCAGGCGATATAACAGTAAGGCGCCAAGTGAAGCTAGGGAGAAAAGTCCGTTGCAAAGCAACTGCTGCAGCTGATACAGTTGATTCCCTATATTCTTCAATCTTAAGAGGTCGCACCGTTCTCTATTCAAGGAACCTATCTCCCGTCTGTACCTTGTGTTCTTCTAGAAATAGGTTTGAAGCAGAGCAGATGATAGCTAGCTTGGGATCAGACAAGTGAATACAGAATCGCTCACCCCTGCGTTAGTAGCTTCTTGTATCGCCTGACAGTGCTATTCAACGCAGCCAATTTATAATAAGAATTTATGAAGTGAAATAAATACTTACCTGTGGTGGGGAATGATGGAGGACGAGCACGTAAGCAATACGAATGCTTTTCATAGAACGTTTCTTGTACCGTCGCGACACATCTATCCGACGGCGCTAGATTAAAACCTGAGCCCTGGGCCAACGCAGGAAAAACCCCAATCAGCATAAGGTGGATTTCGTGAACAATGTCCCAGTTCTACACCGATCCTGAGAGAATCATGCTCAGAAGAACATCTAGTATAGCACCAAGACGAAACCCGAGTTCACCAACCTGATGTCGACATGCTGTATTTAATGACGACCTCCTGACCATGTCGAAAGTAAACGTGTGCGGAGCCTTCTTTTCTATGGGCGGATGCGCTACCGACGAAGGAGCCCCAGATTAACTGTTAGGCAGATAAAATTGGACAGAAAGGATGTCAACTGACCGGCATACTTGATAATATTTAGCCTTCCATGGAAGGTGCAACGGGCGCCTGAAGAGACCCCAACAAACCTGAGAGAGCACGACGACGTCCCTAATCATCATCTAAAAAAATAGTTTCCGGAGGCGCCTGTACAGAGCGACGCATGACGCATGACGCACTGAAAATGAGCATTCCAATTATGTATGCCACTCACGAAATTGCTGCACAGTTCTCGGCCTTGATCGCTTCGCTCTCGTAGATGTACGAATCAACCAAGATACCATACCTATACTACGACATCCAAGAATACCTTCTTGAATATATCATAATTTCCCTGTCCTTTGCTATAGACAGCAAACGTTACTTTCTTGAACCACCCTTTGAATTCGTTCTCTAAAAGAATGTTCTTCATCTCGTTTGCCACAAGAACCGGCGGGCAGTGGTATACGCCGCAGCCCATGGCGCCTTGTATAACAATCATGAAATACTGATAGAAAAATACAAGTCTAGCTCACCAAGTACTATGTATTCCTTCCCGTTAGATGCCGCTATCCTATACACCAGTCGAATCTTGCCTCTCAGATCCTCCAGCACGCTGGGGTCTGCAAAGCGCTGCCCATCTTCGTGAGCTGAGGATCGCGCGGCGCCACTACGGTCAATACCGCCACAATGAGACGCTTCCCCGACTCGCGAGGGAATTCAACGAGCTCATGGTCAAGGTCGTCTATGAACCACCACACCCGGAGAATACACGCCAGCCACAGAACCCGGGCCGGTATTGGGCCAGGGATAGTACGATTCGCACAGAGTGTGATAGAGCGTCGACGAATAGCAGAGTGCCTCTTCTTGCGTCCGACTCAGGCTCACCACCCATCCTCCCGCACGATATTCATCGCTCGCCAAGTTCAGAACGGCGATTTTGCCTTTTGCCTCGTCGCCGAAAGTTCGAGCGGCGGCATACGAGTCAGAGTTCACGACATCTACTTTGCAGGGAGGGTGTCCAGGGCACGAGGACGCGTCGAGCGTGGGTAATTGCTGGGCAATGAAAGATGATTGTGCTGTCGCGCCGTCCTGCTCATGCTCCTGGATGAGTGCAGGAGAGCGAGTAATGGTATCGAGCGCAACCGCCTTGCGGAGGGCAAATTCTGACATGCTTTACACAGCCACGAACTTCGTCACTCAATTGCAGGCATGGCTACTTTCTTCTTTGCCTCGCCGATCGATGTGGACATCAAGCTCAGCGACGAGGAGACAAGGAAATCCGTCGAGCTAAGAGAGGAGAAAGAAAAAGTAACCTCCTGTCCGGTTTACTATGACGGTGACTCTGTTGGTGGCCAGGCAAGTGAATGTTTTCTCGGTGCTTTGAAATGCTCATCTTTGCAGATCATCGTTCGTGTTCGTGATGGCAAGAAAGTCACTCACGAGGGCGTCAAGGTCGAATTCGTGGGCAATATTGGTTAATAGGCGCTGCGAACGACGCGTCCAGGTGTGCTGATACGTATCCGTGTAGAGCTGTTCTACGACCGGGGCAACCACCATGAGTTCCTATCGCTATCCCAGGAACTCGCATCCCCCGGAGAGTTGAGACAATCACAAACATTCGACTTTAATTTCAAGAATGGGAGAAACAGTACGAAAGTTATCGGGGCATAAACGTGAAGCTTCGGTATGGTCCTGTTGTATTGCTCCTACGTTCAGTACATTAATCATTCTCTAGCTATTTCATCCGGGTGACTATATCACGAAGGATGGCGGACGTGAAGCAAGAAAAGGAAGTATGGGTCCACTCGTTCAGGATGCCGCCGGATAGCAACAATTCGATACGGATGGAAGTCGGCATAGAGGACTGCCTGCACATTGAGTTTGAGTACAATAAATCCAAGTACGTCCTCTTCTTCCGTCTCGTCGGCTTACTTGATGCATGGCCTAGGTATCATTTGAAGGACGCCATCGTCGGGAAGATATATTTCCTACTCGTCCGCGTCAAGATCAAACATATGGAGCTCTCAATCATTCGGAGGGAGACAACTGGCACGCCGCCGAATCAGTACAACGAAAGTGAAACGATAACCAAGTTTGAGATTATGGATGGTGCTCCAGTACGAGGTGCGTGTGTTCTTTCGAGTGAAGCCACTCTTCTAATGATAGCGTCAGGGGAGACCATTCCTATACGACTATTCTTGGGCGGTTTCGATATCACACCAACATTCCGTGATGTGAACAAGAGATTCAGTACACGGTATTACCTAAATCTTGTCCTTGTTGATGAGGAAAACCGGCGTTATTTCAAGCAGCAGGTAATTCGTGCTTCATTATGCCGCGAATCTCGAATCTGATCGTGTGTTCTACTTTGCAGGAAATCACCATCTTCAGGATACCTGAGGTTTGTGATATAAACTTCTTGGACCGATTCAAGCTGATGTTTATCCACAGAATTAGTTGTCTGCGCTCTTCTCTTGCTTTATATACATGACTGTTGTGAATTTTGACTATGGAATTTTGTGGACTTGATTTTTTTGCCTTGGAAGTCAATGAGCTACGTAGTATCTTTGTGCGATACAAGTAGACTCGTAACCGTCTCTGACCCTTGACGTTCCATTACTGCAACTTTATGCCCAGGTTTACCCACAAAGGCTTGGACAGCAACAACCACCAATGTGATGATGTGAATGAATCACAGCCGTCCGAATGGCAGGAGAGACGATACGGGAAAGAGAACATATAGATACAGTCAGACAAAAAAAATAATACTTGATCAATGTATAAAACCCTCGTCGCCCATGCCTCTTGTCATTCGTCTAATGTCTGGGTTGATGCCCATCATGCCGCCTGGTATTCGACTTGGGAGTCCACCGGTCCCCATGCCGCCCATTCCTCCGCCCATTCCCCCTCCCATGCCGCCACCCATGCCGCCCATATTTCCTCCCATATTACCACCGCCCATTCCACCTATGCCGATATTACCCATGCCGCCCATGCCGCCGCCGATACCTCCGCCACCCATGCCTCCGCCGCCGATACCTGCAGGGCCGATCCCGCCCATGCCGCCTCCTATGCCGCCACCCATACCACCCATGCCGCCCCCAAGTCCGGCACCCATTCCTCCACCGCCCATTCCGCCGCCCATTCCTCCCATACCACTCATACCCCATACCCCCGCCCATGCCTCCGGTCATTCCTCCACCCATACCGCCGCCCATGCCTCCGCCCATACTACCACCCATGCCTCCACCCATGCCGCTCATTTGATTTGATGGCCAAAGTCCATGCCCATGCCGCCCATCCTGATCGGGCCGGCATCATGAGGAAGTCCTCTCCCAGGCCCGCCGCTCCCGGCACCGTTGAAAAAGTTCTGTGGGCCAGCATTGAAAGGCGCACCTCCTGGACTTGCGACGAAAGAGTTTGGTGCAGGGCCTCGTACGCTGGGGAAGCAGGGTACGGGTAGTTGACTTGGGCGGGCTGGTGGCGCATTGGATGGGGTGAGGCGTCACGAGTAGCGGAATGGTGCATGTTCGGCATGGGAAAGTCTCTGTGGGACGGTTCGCGATGGGGCGTATGGGGGTGATGCGAGGGTGGATGCGGCTGTGAGACGGGGGTGCTCTCCTGTGGGCTCTCGTCTTCGGGTTTCTTGGTGACCTCACGAAGAGCGGTGTTGTCGTAGTACAGGTCAGAGTACTGGTCTACATGGAACTGCTGGGTGCCAATGTCCCACTGAGGGCCCCGGTCTGCACGGGCAATGATGAGCATAGAGTTCCATTCGGATGCGTTTTCGATGGCTTGGTTGAGAGCATTGGACGAGTCTGGGTGGACTTGGTAGGTGTCTGTCTGGGTGCGAGCCTGGGCGTGTATCTCTGCAGCGAGCTTCTTGCCTATGGGGGGGCGTTGTGCCGGGGTACAGTGACGCTAATCGTGCTGACTGGCCTGCCTGGTGCCATGATCGTGGTGGCCACAAGGAAACACGTGAGTTTACTCCTTCCACTTTCACCCAAATGGCCACCGTCCCGTCCTTGGAGGCATCCCAACAATCTCACATCAACGACCTTGTCCAGCGAAATCGCGCTCTCGAGCATGCGCCAAGTTGCTGCGCGACGACCTCGACTGCGAAAAGGCCCGTTCAAGCATGCCCTGTCCGACTGTGCCACAAACGATGGAAGCTCGACCAAAAGGAGTGGCGTGAAGGCGTCGACGTCCTGCTGTCCTGCCATCGCATAGTTCTGTGGCGCGAGGACCATCGACCTTCAAACCGAGAGGCTCAACTTTCTCAAAGAGGAAGAGGACATTAGGCTCGGAAAGATTGCTCGCCTGCAGCGCGATTACAGGATTACAGAATTCCAGCAGAGCGAGTGCCCAATATACTTCTCGTCAGGAGCTCTTGGAGGCAGAAATAGATACTTTGAACAAGAAGCAGATCACCCAAAAGGACAAGTGGAAGGCCCATAGTGCCGAGCTCCTCTCTCGCGTTCAAGATAGAGAGACCAGGCTCGAGGCGCTACCACAGAGGTTGATAGATTGTCGGTGTGGTACCCTACATTCTTCTATACACTGTTCTAGATGCTCATTCACCCACAGGAGGAACTGACCACTCAACGTGAAGAAACTGCCCGCCAAAGGCACAGGTACCAATCCACATCTCCCCCAACTGGACCGTCTACGTCTCCAAATTGAGGGCGCCGAAGCAAAGCACGCCGATCTACATCGAGAGAACGATGATCTTCGACGGGCCAAGCAAGAGCTAGACCGCCAGCTTTCAAAATGGCAAAACCTCGAGACAAAAGGCGGCGCTGACATGGAGAAGGAAAGAAAGCGACGAATTGAACTCGAAGCTGAAGTTCAGGCTCTTCAGAATCGGTTAGAAAAACTAAAGGAGAAGGAAAAGCACAAGATTGAAATGTTGAAAGAGTCTCTGACGGAGTGGAAGGTGTGTAAAACGCCTGTTCGACTTGTTCCTTCCTGACTATCTGTAAAGACCCACGCAGAGTCGGAGCAGGAGGGTTTTGGAGGAAACAAAGCAACGCCTTGAGCAAGCCGAAAGAAGAATGTAAAATTGAAGGCCGCGTTGGAAAAGGAACGCGCAAAGGCAAAGGTATGTATAATCCGCTACTCTTCTTCCCAGGTCCTGATGCCGCTTTGTAGACAACCAAATCCGACGTGACAATCGACGAAGATGACGGCGAAGGAGAAGAACAAACCAAAATACCTGCATCCTCACACTCATCCACACCTCAACCCCAACCCAAGTCGCAAGCTAAATCCAATCCTGCTCCCAAAGTGGAAACCACTGAAGAGAGCGGTGAGGTTGAGGAACTATTGCTAGGAAAGAAGAAAGGCAAAGGCAAGCAACTGAAAGCAAGCACCAAGTCCCGATCCAAATCACGATCGGACATACCTGAGGATAGTGGCATTGAGGAAGTACCACCTGCAGTCAAAGGGAAATCGAAACGCAAGGCGGGCAGTCCTGATAGCGTCGTCGAAGTTGAAGCGCCCAAAAGGAAAAAGAGAGCTGGGAGTGAAGTGAAGGGATACTGCCCCTACGGCCAAACGAGCGAGGTCCGTGACGGTAAGCCGGACAGGTAGTGTTCAGCCTGTCGAGCCGAAGAAGTTACGAAGAATAAACATCTTCCCTGCTCCTAACAATCCTACGTTCAATTTTGGCGCTCAGGTATGTGCGCGTGCTTGTCAGCTATTATGGCCAAGCTGATCTGTGCGCAGGAAGGTGCTAGTGGTTTGAACATACCGACAGCGTTGTCTCCGGTGAAGGAATCTGAAGTGCCGCCTCGTGCTTCGACTTTCAGTTCGCTCAGCAAGTATACTGGGAGTATTGTGCGCCGGGCATAGCATCTGTACGATATTTAAATATACCTGTATCATTCACAGATCGTCTCCGTAAGTACAATAGTAAGCGATAATAATAGTACATGTAGCCACATCATGAAACTCCTCCCTGCGTGGAACCAATCGCAGTCGGAGCGATTAAAGAGGCAAATACACTCTCACAATCCACACCAGTAAACGTGAATACCCATCACACCCCACAATTCAGCAAAACGCCTACACGGAGCGGGAAGGACATCGTGGTTGTTGGTAATTAGTGAAGAACATTAAAAAAAATTGGGCTTTTTATGGGGCTGATCGGAGCTCGAAAAGTAATCAAAGTCCGCAGAGGTTCCGTTCCGCACGTTGGATCGACGTACGGATGTTGATCAACCAAATACATTCTGACCTTACTTATGCACCTCGACGACCATGAACTTCCTTGAGAGCATCAAGCAATGGCTGTTTCCCGCCCCCGCCTTGAGTCACATGCGCCTTCGTCCAGACGACAGTCAAGACAATCCTCTAATGGTTGGTTACTCGTCCTACAAAAACCTCGCTGAACCCTCCCAAGATCCAATTCTTCACCTGGAACTCTCACCACCCCGACATGAGCTGGTGGCAGCATTTTGAATCCGAACTACCCCGACTGTCCGAGCTGGGCTTCACACAAGTCTGGCTACCCCCGCCCAACAAAGCGGCTTGGAAGGCAGGTTCGCTGGTTTTTTGTTTTTGTATTCTTCTGACGCGTCTGCGCGTGTAGGATGGGAGGGGATATGATGCGTATGATTTGGTATTATCGCTGGCTCTCCATGTACCGCGATCGGCTAATCCAGCCCGTATAGTGGGATTTAGGTGAATTCAATCAGAAGGGGGGTATCCCGACCCGGTGGGGCACCAAGGAAGAGTTTCTACACGCTTGTGACGTCGCAAAACGGTACAAGATCGACGTTATAATTGATGCCGTTCTTAACGTAAGTTGAGAAGACCTCATCCCATATATGTGCTCACGCCACTTTCTAGCATAAACTTGGGGGCGATCTAAGAGAGTCGTTTACTGCTGTTCCCGTCAATCCGCAGAATCGGTTAAAGAACGAGGGTAGACCGAGGGTAATCGAGGTAAAAGATGGTCGGGGCTTAACTGTAAACATTTGACTTGATCGTTCTAGGGATGGACGGCCTTTAATTTCCCTGGACGGGGGGGAAAGGTGAATACTCTACACATCTTCGACTCTATATCAACATACCTATATTGTTCCCCCTAGTACAGTACATTCCGCTGGAACCAAACTCATTTTTCTGGTTCGTCTGTCTTCTTCCATGTCTGTGTTTTTAAAATCATTTTACAGGCCTTGATTGGGACGACAGGACGCTTACGAAGGGCATCTATCGAATAGTAGGCCCCGGCCACAAGGGATGGTCGAAGAATGTTGATAGAGAACTGGGAAACTACGACTTCCTGCTTGGCATAGACGTGAATTCAGCGCTCATTTAACGTACTACCTACCTGTACTGACATGCGGCATAGATTGATCACCGACATCCCGCCGTTCAAGAAGATCTATTCAGCTGGGGTTCCTGGATATTGCAGGTGAGCGTAGACTGATTCACAATAACGGTATATTCATCCTGCAGACAACTGGGGCTGTCGGCTTTCGTCTTGATGCGATAAAGCACATAGACCAGAAGTTTCTCATCAGTTTTGTAAGTTGTTATCGTCCAAGAGAGTACTTGTCTCCTTGAACAGCTTTGAAGATAGAACGTGCTCGGTCCCAATATCCCAGAATGTTGGCAGTTTGTGAGTCGTTCTTCTCTCCCTTCTTCCCTCATTTTTCTCATAATGGATAGCTGAATACTGGTCCGGAGAGTACGTAGACCGTTACGGATCTCCCCCGTCTAACTCCTGAATTCTCGCCAGCGTGAAATCGATAATGCCGTACATACGAGCGTTCAAAGGGCAGGTGCGCACACCCGATTAAATCCCTCAAGCGAACGGCTCATTGTTACATTGGCAAAGACTGCGTTTTTCGATGTTCCCCTACACATGAATTTCAACCAAGCCAGCCTACATTGGACTAGATACGACCTTAGAACTATTCTGAATAACACTATTGCTAAGCTCAAACCTCGGGATGCTATTACCTTTGTGGATAACCACGAGTAAGTGTATCTTACTCTCTTATCAGCTCGCGATTGGCAGCTAAGTCATTACAGTACGGTGAGTCCTAAAGTCAATTATGCGTGGCTATACAAGTATATGATCGCACGGTCCTAGGTTGAAGGCCAAAGTTTGGAAAGCTGGGTACGTACTTCTCACGTCGTTGGATTGAATTTATTTTGATTTTTCAATCAGGTTGGTAGCAATTTCAAGATTCAAGCCTACACCATAATCCTGCTGAGAGAAGAGGGCTACCCGTATTTTCTTTCTCGTAATTATAATACCGTCTTCTCAAGGATGTTCCAGCTGTGTCTTCTACGGCGATATCTATCCGGACTTTGAATACTACGACGCAGAAGTTGCTCGCAATGTTATACGGCTTACTGCGGCTCGGAAGCTGTATGCTTACGGTCCTACACATGAATATCCGCACGACAGAAAATGTATCGGGTTCGTCAGGATGGGTGATTCGACGCACCAAGGATGTGCGGTCTTGTTGAGCAACAAGGAAGAGTGAGTGCTCGCCCAAGGCGGTTGTACCTTGTGTCTGATGGAACACTTGTAGATCTGGAGACTTTGTCCATAGTATCAAAATGAACGTTGGCGTGGTAAGTGATTCAATAACTTGGTGCACTCAGTTCAATTGACTTGGGATAGCAAAACGCTGGGTCCTGCTTCAGGAGTTGGATGTCCGACGGAGGCCGGGTGGATATAGATGTTGACGGTTGGGGGATCTTCACTTGTTTCCCCAACTATGTTCAAGTTTGGGTTAGGGTATGAATGTTTATTCAACGAGGGACTGGTATAAAACGGACAGTAATGGTGCTTAAACTACTGATACAAACGGATATTGGACTGGACTGGACTGTTACTCACATGCAGGGAGCGAATACTGAAATAGAATAAAAATACAAAAAGTTCGAACAACATTCCCGAGTTTCAATTAGATCGCCCTTCCTACCTCTGAGTCCACGCACACAGAGCGTTCTATCGTTACCCTCAGCATGGGTTGGGAACTCTCGAAACTGTTGTGCTTGTGATCTCCGTCGTCGGAGTGGCTTAATGGTCTCTCCTGAAGCTGAAGAGCCAGGCCCCGGTTCATCGTCAAGGTAGCGGCTTCGCCTCCCATATTGGCTAAATCCTGGGGCTGCTCGTCGCCATCGAACAAAGCAGCAGTTTCTTCAAGGGTGCGCCCTACAAAATAAATTAGTAGGATTGCCATAGGCCTCAGATCAGACATATTACCTTTGGTTTCCACTATGAAGACCACCACGAACACTAACTCGATGATAAGCCACCCGCAATAAACGACGTAATACCACCATCCGATAGCGTCTATTGCCCACGGATTAACACACTGATTGAAAGCGGATGTTAACATGATCGCGATGTTCTAATCTTCGTCAGTAAATCCTTCGACATTAACTTGGACAGAAAAGCACCATGACAGCGAAGCCTTTGGCCCGGATTTTATATGGGAGGATTTCCAAGGTGTAGGCCACGAGCATTGGGGTATAAGCTATCCCGTAAAAGAAATAGAAGAGGAAAATGAGTGGGATGGTAGCTGTGCGATGAAACATTAGTTTCAGTACGAAGCAATAAAGTGGTGCAACCACCATACCTTTTGCGGCAGACACATTTTTGAATTCATTGAAGAGGGCTTCGGTAATCGTCCAACAGCCAAATGCTGTGATAGATCAGCGCGGCTCAAGAATCTTGTGATATGATAACTTACCGACTAACATCCCAGAGTTCGAAATGATGAATAACATACGTCGACCTACCCAGTCGATAAGAGAGGCAGCAGACATCGCGACGATAAGGTTGAAGATCTGAATTGAAACGATACCGTCGACACGGGTCACAAAAACAGAGAAGGTGAACAGCAAACCTGTAGGCTACCATTAATTGCAGCCTTTGTCTCTGGCTTCGTGATACCGACTCCTTCAAGCACCAAGTTGATGTAGTATGAGACTAACCCATTACCGCTACAAAAATTGATGTCAAGAGGGCTCCAGAAAGGGCAAAATCTTGTTTACCTCCACTGAGAGAAGATGGCGATGGCTAGAACAAGCATCATCCTCTTTCTGTTGCCAGGTGTAGACACCAAGGACGAGTAGGAAGTACTCTTATTGATGTCTTCCTCTATTCGAAGAGCGTGCCTAATTTGAGCGAGTTCAAATACAACTAGAACGGCGTCAAAGAGGGCACAGACGAGAACCAAAATACGGGCGTACCAAGAGGGTCACGTTCGTCTCCACCATTCGCGTGGTACTTAGCGAGAATACGCGCTGCTTTCCCTTCCTACAATTCTGAAGGTCAGAATGTCATCGTAGAGATGGAAAGCAGCATTGTACGGACGTAACCCTTTGATACAAGGTAACGGGGACTTTCTGGGGTAAACCTTATTCGTGACTTGCGTCACCTCTAGGATGGATGGAGATATGTGGCAGACACACACCATATTAAGCAGACCTGCAACAACGGTGCAACGGCCTGAATGAGCGTGGGGACGCGCCACGACCACATGCTCCCTTTAGCATGAATGAAGGATCCGTAACAAACCTACCATCAAGTAAACAAACTTTTACATAGTGGAGCCAGGAACGAAACGTACCCACGCTGATATTATACTGCCGAAGTACCAGCTTGAGTTGTAGAAAGATGTGATCTTCCCTCTCTTTCATACCTACTATCAGGGACTTTGACCACACGTATAGCAACTGAATCTACCTGAGTTGGGTAGGCCAATTCAAGCAGGAGAAGAGGCGCAGAATTGGTACAGAACGCCAGACCGCAGCCGACTACGAAGGACGTTCTCCGGGTCAGCGACCACAAAGTATTTCAACAGGGATACGTACGAATAACCCTGGCAACGATGAAAACTTTCACAGAGGATGCCGAAAACTGAATTGCAACTCCAGATAGCAAGATAATAGAGCCAATGAACAAGGCTGCCCTACGCCCTAAGATATCGGCAGCGAAAGGCGTCAATGGAAGGCACTAATAGAAAATGAGCATGACGACGTCTCGTTGCGCATAGGGACCGCGTACAATGAAAGCCCCCATGTTTTGCGCTGACTGAATAACGCCTGGAAGAAACATCTGAGGAACGTTCACGACTAGAGATTATCGCTCAGGACTTACCCAAGGTGACGCCTTCAGGATGCCCGAAGAAATCTTGCCAGTCAGGTAAAATTTGCAGACCTATGAATAAAGACATGTTACCTCCTCCGAGGTCGCTTTGACAAGCGCTTACCATTAATGAGAGACGAGTCAAGACCGTTCACAGACGACGTGAGGAGAGGGAGAAATAGACATAGATTGAGCAACAGGATACCTGCACGTGTCCTTCATGAGCAGTTCTGAGGACAGAGACGACACGAAACCTACCGCGATTCGTCCACCAAGGACCGTGATGTATGAAGTCCACTATGGTCCACTCGGGAACAGAGCCGGGAGCCATGATAAAACCGCAAGGACGATGGGTAAAAGATGTGAAGAGAGAATGGAAAGGCTCCCGCTTGTGATTTCTAGTTTCTCATACTTATACAGGCGGACCCAATTGACCTCACTGGATCACAAGCTAGTCAAGTGGTCAAATGCGGGGTAACAGGGGGGTCCCGGAGGGTATCTGACTTCCTTCTCTTCACAACAGGCAACATCTGGGTTAATCGCGGCACCGATACATCGGGAATAGGCGTCCAGTATCGTTTGGTGTACGAGAAGGCGAAAGAAACCTTATTCCTAGGCGAAGAAATTCCGATCACACTCCAACCCTCCAGGAATATGACGCAAATGACGTGTCTTCGAGCTTGGACCACGTCCAGGAAGACGGAGATTTGTCGCATTCACGAAGGGGAAAAGTAACAATTCATATTAGTATAGAGGTCACAAGAACTGAAACGTGCAGTGGAGGGGATTGCCGGACCGTTGATAGAGGAAGAGTAAAACTGGAAGGAGATGGATATACGTGAAAAAAGTCACATACAGTTAAATAGGCCAACAGTCAAAACGGTGGTCTCTGCTAATGGGATTGATGAGTCGAATACTTTGACAGGTATTTCTCTGTCTCCGCAACTTGAAGATCTGCTATGCATATACAACGTTAGAGCGACGAGGAAAAACGGCATGAAGGTCGTACTTTTGTTTTCGATCTCTAGTTAGAATGAACTCCAAGTAGAATACAAACGCTCCTTGTCTATATACTCGGCAATAGCCAGAGGAACCTTGTCCCGCCACGTCCCATTACCCGACTTGATAGCATTCCTGACTGCAGTAGAACTGTGCGCCAGAAACTCGTCCGAGATCGCCGCCGGTACGACCTTGTCTCTTGCCCCGACCTGCTCCGCCGCCTCCCAGATGTCAATCCTGCCCGATCCCGCCCTGGGCGCATACACGATCCTTGCCCGACTCTCAAAGAAGAATTCTCTTAGCTCAACAACCATGTCCTTGTAGTATCTCTCTGCAAATACCCTCTCCACCGTATCCCAACCCATCACGAAGTCCCACGACGCGCTGGGCATCTCTGCATGCAGCCTTCGCGCCTTGCCTACGAACGTCGGTTCATCGATGACCGCTATATGGAATCCCAGGAGTGCCATCATGCTTTGGCGCTGGGCGTAAGTGGCATCTCCAGGCGCGAGGTTCTTGTCAGCATTGGTCGTGGAGAGCATGAGGATCCTTGCGTCGTAGTCATTGCCACAGCGGGCGAGGGCGAGGTGGGCGAGAGTCGGAGGATTGAAGGACGAGTCGAGGATGAGCACTTTGGCTCCGTGGCGGAGTTGGGGAAGAACTTGGGACATCGTGAGTGAGTGACGTAATGTTGATCCGATCAGTCACGACGCCTCTTTCACTTCTACCACCACCGCCCAGTTTTTTTAACTGTACAGGACTGGAATACTAGTAAAGGGGAACTAAATCGAATCCAATAGTTCATATTGGAACCTGATTGCATCCAGCTCAATGTGATTACGCCTTCCAAAGATTCTACGTTCCACCTGTCGCCACGCCGGTCCCCGGCTGCGTTTGCACCCGTTTCCAGTTTGCAGTCTTGGAGGTCCTCGCCAAGTTCCCGGCGGATTCCCTTTACTCCTGACACTCCCTGGACTGTTCAATGTCGGCATGGTCACAACCTATTATTACTTAGTTCCTTTGTCCAAGGCGAGCAGATTCTTTCTTTGACTACCAGTATTCGAACCAGTTGGCTCCTAAATTTAAATTTGATAATTATCAGGCGACGCGATCGAGAGCTACCGGTGCAGGGGTGAGATACAAGAATTGCTTCCATATGCACCCGTTTGATCCTAGGCTATCATCTGTTCTGCTTCAAACCCATTTGTGAAGAACATAAGGACAGATGGGAGATAAGGTCCTTGACAAACGGAACGGTGCGATTCCTTAAGAACGAGGGGATAGAGAAGCAACTGTGTCCTTCGCGGCAACTCTACCGCAATGTACTATCTTTTCCTGCTAACTTCACTTGGTACCTTATTGTTATATCGCCTGCTGAGCTCAGTTCGGCGTCGACGTTTACCTCTTCCTCCCGGCCCCAAGGGACTCCCTCTCATTGGGAACCTCTGGGATGTTCCCGCAGAGTACCCGTGGCTTACCTACGCTCAATGGACTGCCACTTACGGCGACGTCTTCTATCTGGATACTCCCGGAAATCCAACCGTGGTAATCAACTCTGCCCAGGCAGTGTCGGATCTCTTTGAAAAACGCTCTGGGAATTATTCGGATAGACCAGGTATGGATAGAAAACACTGAGGTCTCAGAGTTACTAACACCGTGCAGATTTCACCATGGCACATTTAGCGGGATGGGGGACCATGTTGACTTTCATGAGATATTCGAACTGGTGGAGGTCAGTGCAAGCATGGTCTCAGTTGATATAATCATCTAATGTCTCTTCGTAGAAAGCATCGTCGAATGCTTCACGAGTATTTCCAGCTTCGTGCAGTACCTGCGTACTATCCTGTACAAATGAAGGCCACCTCGACCTTGCTACAGCAGTTGCTGGAATCTCCCGACGGGATTTCTCAGCATGTTCGCCAGTACGTGCAGACAGCAATATCCGTAAAAAGGAAACTAATGTCTATTAGCCACGCCGGTTCGATCATCATGAAAATCGTTTATGGATATGATGTCAATCCACATGGCGATCGATTTGTGGGACTTGTAGATCGGGCTATGGAAGGCGCTCGCATCACTGGGAATCTAGGGACCTTTCTCGTTGACTACATACCCAGTCTACAATACTTTCCACGTGAGTGTAGGCTAATTGCCAGCGTCGTATTAAACCTCAGCCATATAGGGTGGCTTCCTGGAATGCAATTTATGAGCCTTGCGGATGGCTGGAGAAACGATGTCGATGCAATGCAGGAAGAGCCATTCAAATACACTTCAGAGTCCCTGGTATGTTTGTTCTTACGTCTTCATTTATGTTCATTAGTCACATTAACCCGACTTGGAAAGGAGACTGGCAAAGCCCCATCTTCATTGGTTTCCGTAAATCTAGCGCAGATGAATAATATCGGCATGTCAGAGAAGAAGGCGCACCTTCAAGTCATCCGCAACACGGCTTCGGTCGCCTTTGCTGGTAGGTTGCATTCAGTGTTTCTTACCGAGGAATCTAATCTTCTGTCTTGGTTACTAGGAGGTGCTGACACGGTAGGTTTTCACTCTGTATATCGTTTACATCTTTCTACTATTTCTTATTGCGATAGACTGTGTCGACCGTCCTTTCTACAATACTCGCATTCCTTTTCTATCCCGAGGTACAAGCCAAGGCACAGGCTGAGCTTGACGCGGTGGTCGGTCACACTCGGCTGCCAAATTTTGATGACCGCGCACAGCTGCCATATATTAATGCTGTCGTCCTGGAAGCATTGAGATGGAATCCCGTGGTACCAATGGGTATTTGGTTTCATATCTACGTAATCAGACTCATCCATGGCTTTCAATTCAGGTGCGGCTCATCGTTCTGTGAAAGAGGATGTTTATAGAGGTTATTACATTCCCGCAGGTATGACTCGACTGCGTTTTCTCTGTCGGTTTATGCTTATCCCCCCTGTAGGCGCCACCATCATCGGCAACGTTTGGTGAGTGATAAATAAATGTCACTTGTAATATCTAGGCTAACTTGACGCTCGATGTACCAGGACCATACTGCACGATGAGAAAGATTATCCAAATCCATCAGTCTTCGATCCCAATAGGTTCATCCCTGAGAACGGAAAAGAACCCCAACCGGAACCCACAGCCGCGTTTGGTTTTGGGAGACGGTGCGTGCTATATTCCATCCACCGTTGCCGTTACCGATATCCCCCTTCTCCTTAGTATCTGTCCCGGCCGTCATTTGCATTGAATACTACTTGGATCGCCATCGCATCTATGGCAGCGACTTTATCTTTTTCCAAGGCTGTGGATCTGAAGGCCACGTCGTTGAGCCTAGTGATACTTTTACGGATGGCCTTCTGAGGTAGGCCTTCTATCCTTGACAATTCTGATGACTGCTTCATTTTGCCGTCGCACTTAGCTTTCCCGCACCCTTCAAATGCACCATAAAGGCGCGTTCTGCTCAGGCGGAGGCATTGATAGGTTTAGCACAGTTGTAACCAAACATATTCATTGTCTGCTTAGTGGATGGAGTCTTTTTGAGAGCATTGGCTGGACAGCCTCTACTGGGTCTTTTCTGGCCTACCGCAAGTTTAGGATCAAGATCCTTGGTCAATATATCTTTCATTCGTGAGGTTCTTTCGCAATCGTTTACTTCGCCCGACCAGGTTAGGTTTATGTTTACGGTGGTCCAGGAAGTATGTGGCAAACCGACACGAAAGTGGGAGGTCCAAAATTCAATAGTTAACTACGTACGCTATGCTAAAATCCGATGAGACTGGATTGAATACTGATTATA
>JAUDZF010000347.1:15000-17500 GCA_030407055.1 Armillaria mellea | reverse complement strand
AAATTCAAACTGTGCATTGTTTCATTCCAAGGTCCGAAATTCTAAGTTTCAGCAGTCAATCTAAGGTCAGACAAGGTAACCAAACAAAACTTGGGCCTTGGTACTTGTATTAGCCTTATAGAAAGGGTAAAAAGTCGAAATCTTTGGTGTAATCTTCAATTTTATAGAGAACTAAGGTAACAATTACTTACAGGCAAGTCATTCCATAGTCTAATACCTTATACCCGTAGTCTACAAGTGTTTTTAATGTACTAGGATCCTATTAGCCTTATAGAAAGGGTAAAAAGTCGAAATTTTCGGTGTAATCTTCAATTTTATAGAGAACTAAGGTAACAATTACTTACAGGCAAGTCATTCCATAGTCTAATACCTTATACCCGTAGTCTACAAGTGTTTTTAATGTACTAGTATCCTATTAGCCTTAAAGAAAGGGTAAAAAGTCGAAATTTTCGGTG
Source organism: Armillaria mellea (assembly GCA_030407055.1). NCBI lineage: Eukaryota > Fungi > Basidiomycota > Agaricomycetes > Agaricales > Physalacriaceae > Armillaria > Armillaria mellea. Next base: position 17,045 of record JAUDZF010000347.1, on the reverse strand, counting down.
TAATCTTCAATTTTATAGAGAACTAAGGTAACATTTACTTACAGGCAAGTCATTCCATAGTCTAATAGCTCATACCCGTCGTCTACAAGTGTTTTTAATGTACTAGGATCCTTAGATACTTAATAGAAACCTGTTTACATGACTAAAAACCGAAATCTTCGAATTTCTCAACAACCAACAGGGCTACCACCCTCAAATAAGTCATCCCCATAGTCTACTAAGTCATATCTGTAAGCTACAAGTGTTTTTAGAACGATGGGATCAATATTGAATACCCATAATGATATACTCCTCCTCCCCCAAAAATGAAAAACACTCAAATCCGACTCAGGAACCACCTAAACCAGTTTAAAATGACATTTGAGCAAGTTGACTAATGACCCCCTCCTACCCCCCCCTACCTACACCATCCTAATAGCCTTCAAATGACCAAAAATGCGGTTTAAAACATGTAAAAACAGGTCAGAAAGTCCCCCATCCCATCCTACAGCACTAGAAAGCATCCCCAGTAAGCCCCAGGCTTAGTCCCCCTTACATTTCCTTACCAAAATGCGCCCACAGTAAGCCCCCCCTTATATTTCCTTACAAAAATGCGTCCAAAGTAATCCCCCACCTTACCCAGCCTTAGATTTCCTTACCAAAATGCACCCACAGTAAGCCCCCCCCTTATATTTCCTTACAAAAATGCGTCCACAGTATACCCCCCCTTACCTTTCCTTACCAAAATGCCCCCCCAGTAAGCCCCAGCCTTGTCCCCCCTTATATTTCCTTACAAAAATGCGTCCACAGTATACCCCCCCTTACCTTTCCTTACAAAAATGCATCCCCAGTAAGGACAATAGTTAGCCTCCCTTACCTTTCCTTACAAAAAGTGCGTCCAAGTAAGCCCCCCTTACATTTGCTTAGCTTTGGCCGAGTTCAGCGCTCAAATTCTAAGTTAAAACGAAAGTCGCGTTTTAGTGGACAGGCGGCTTCACGCCTCATGCAATTTCGGGTATTTTTCGGTGTTAGTGTGGGGTACCCCCCTTATATGGGAGAACAGTGAAAGGGTCAAGCAAGCAAACTATTGTTAGGTTGCTAGGCTTGATCTGAGTAGCTTAGTATCTCAATAGTAATCTGTTCAAGGGTTGAACGGGTCAAGCAAAGGACTGTTACAGGTACTAAGCTTGGACCTAGTAGGCTTGTAAACTGGTTGCTATGGGGAAAGGTGCATGGTTCGAGTTCGGCGAGCTGTTGTAGGAAGGATGCTACGCTTGGTACTGAGTACCCTAGTATCTTGATAGGTTGATGGGTGGTACAAGGGTTGAAAGGGTTGAGAACGTATGCTCAATCCAAGTAAGCTTGTACGGCTTGTTACTATTGGGGGAACGGTTAAAGGGACGAGTTAGCAAACTAACTGCTACGGTAAGCTTGGCTTTGGTCTATGTAGCTTAGTACTCATTGGTGTGAGGGTCAAGTAAGGTGAATCGTTGTAGGAAGGATGCTACGCTTGGTGCTGGGTAACCTGGTATCTCGATGGGCTAATAGGTGGAACGGCTGAACGGTTTTGAGAGTGTATGCTCAATCCAAGTAAGCTTGTGTCGCTTGTTACTTATTGGGTGAACGGTTAAAGGGTATTGAGCTAGCAAACTAACTGCTACGATAAGCTGAGCTTGGTGACTTGCATTTTTGTATGGGCGAACGCGAAAGGGTCAAGCATGTAAAAGTGTTATGATCTCGGTAGCTTAGTAGGTCGTACACTAAGGGAACGTTGAGCTTCCTTTAGGTTGGGTGAACGTCGCTCAATGGGATTCTACGGTTTCGTAGTCTAAGCTGTTGATGTCGGTCTAGTACCTCAATCGCGTTGGGATAGTTGGTTACTTTTGGACCAAGCTATAGATGCGCTTGCCTGTCAAGATGTACTAGCTTGGGATGGAGGTTAGCCTGGCTATTGAAGCGTTTCGACGCTGAGCCATAGAAAGTCGAATACTATGATTTGTATAGTATTCGCACTGAATGAAGGTTGTGGATTACTAGCTGATAGCTAATCTTGAAGCAGCAACTAA
>JAUDZF010000347.1:0-12500 GCA_030407055.1 Armillaria mellea | reverse complement strand
TTTATAGCTGTTCAAAGTTCCTTTGTATAATAGTTTAAAGGGTAATCCTCGTAGTCTCGCTCCCGTTACTCGAAAGTTTTCAGGGATCGTTACTTCCAGTTTATTACTCATTTCTTCTAGGCGTCCTATGTCAGCCATTTTATCAGCCTCTTCATTTCCTTCAATTCCAGCATGGCCCTTTACCCATACAAATTTCGTAGGTGCCTTTCTTTGCCTTATTAAATATACTGCTTTTTCAATCAAGTCCTTGTTAGGTGTATTCAGATACCCTTCATCTTCATTCTGTTTTATCTTCTTTGATAGCATATTTATTGTATATGTTGAGTCTGTTCTATATTCTAATGTATCTTCCTTAGGTATTGCCTTCATTGCTAATATTGATCCACTTAGTTCACCCCTTTGGTTGTCAGGAGGGTTTCCATTAACTCTTGCTTGATCTTTTATTCCATTTTCTTCCCATATTCCTGCTCCTGCTTCTGCATTCTCATATCCATTATGCATACTTGATCCATCACCATATATAATCCTTAGTCTTCCTGGCTTATGGATCCAATCACGTCTTGCAGGTTTCCTAGGGGTTTCTACTTGCTTGGATTCTCCAAATACTCTTACCGCATTATATGGTGATATTCTTTCTGTTACATCTGGGTTTGCTGTTACTATATCTTTTTGTATATCTTGCTGTTTTAGCTTGGACAACCTTTTTGGGGTGAAATCCAGCTTATCCTTAGTTGGCGATCCTTGTGGTAGATATTTCTCTGTTATATCCTCTAGCATTTCTCTCATGAATGCCTCACATTGTTTCGGGTTTCTGCAGGATGGTGGTGCAGCCATTCTAAAGGCTACTGCCATCCGAGCATCATTTACTGTACGTATATTATGATTTATTTGTAGGCATCGTCCTGCCTTCTTAGATATTCTATACTTTGTTGGTAACGCATGATGATACCATATTGGTATTTCATCTTGGACCTTTTTATTTAGCTTAAGTGCATCAAATCTCACATTGTATCTTTTCATGACTCTTATCATTTCTTTTATAGCCTTAGGTAGTTTGCTCTTTTGTGAGTTTACTTTCACATCCCAATTCTGAATCAAGAAGTGGGTTAGTAGCTCAGGGTTATTATATCTTGTATCTATCTTTGCACTGTTACGTAGAAATTCATCAATTATGTATGCCCATGGTTTTCGGTCTTCTTCATCCTTCATCCACCCTTGTAGCCATTTGAGGGCCATTGCATCTTTCCTCGCTTTTGGATCTGGCACGTCTAGGCCACCGTCTTTTACTTCATTAGTTATTTCATCCCAACTCATAAATGATCGTCGTCCATTCCATATGAAGTTGGTTTCCAGTTTTCTAAGTTTCTTTACCACCCAGTTTGGCATGGTATTTACCATCCCTAAGTAATGTGTTCTTGATAGTATAAGTGCTTTCATTATTAGTACTCGGCCTTTTAGTGAGGGGTGGAGGGCTTCCCACTTATCCACCACATCTTCACATTTCGTTATTATTTCATTCCATTGTTTGTCTTGGGAGACATTGTTTCCTATGTAGCAGCCTAGTGTTCTCATTGATTCACCTTCATCTTTTATACAATCTACATCCATTGTATACTCATCTGTGTCATTCAGCTTTCCAGTTTCCTTAACCTTCTTTCTATATTCTGGCGTACCTACAGGCATATACTCTGTTTTTCCTTTATTAAATTGTGCTGTTGATGCTAGGCAAAATCGTTTTATTATTTCGTTCAGTTCGTCCATGCTGTCATTCTCATTCATGTATACCAATGTATCATCAGCAAAGAGGTTTACTTTGAGGGGTCGTATCATTCCCTTTATCGGTATTCCTGTTATACTAGATTCTCTTATTAGGTTTGCCAGAGGCTCTATTGCTAAATTGTATAGCAAGCATGACATTGGGCATCCTTGTCGTACACCTCTTTCCACCTTAAAGGCTTTGGGTACTATACCATTTACCATTATCCTTGTTTCTGCTTTTTCATATAGGTCTCTTATAGTTTGTATAAAAGTTATCGGAAATTTGTACGCCTTTAAGATTTCCCATAGATATCTATGGTCTATCCTATCATAGGCTTTCTCTTGGTCAAGGCTTACTATAATTCCATTTATCTTCTTTAATTCACAGTATTCTGGCATCAGTTCACTGGTTTTAGTGTGATCTAATATACTGCGTCCTGGAACAAATCCTGCCTGATCCGTATTTAAAATCCTTTTGCATATTTTGCCTAGCCTTGTTGCAATAATCTTCGTATGGATCTTATAATCCGTATTTGTCATTGTGATTGGTCTATAGTTTTCTATGTGGCGTCGATCAGCCTTTTTATAAAGGAGATACATTAGGCCTTCTGTTCTTCCTGTATCATGTGTTCCATATTTTTCAATATCTTTTATAGTGCTTTGTAGTAGCTCTACTATCTTTACTTTTGTTTTATGTTTTAACCAGAGTTTCCAGAATTTGTATGTTATTCCATCAGGGCCTGGTGCTGTATTTGGATCTGCTTTTCTCAATGCTTCCTCCACTTCTTTGTACTTTATTTCTTCCTTTACCTTATGTCTGTCTTTCGATGATAGTGTCGTCTTTATAGTTGACTTCATTTGCTTTATTGCTTCTTTTCTTTCTAGGTTTATTTCTGGGGTCTTCTGCATCCTCTCATGATGTTTTGTTGCTATTTGAATCATCCTCTTTGTTTCCGTTGTAGATTCATTTGTATCTTTGTCAATTAGTTCAAAGATTATTTCAGGTTCATTTCTGTTCTTTGCTAGGTTGTACCACCATTTGGTACTTTTTTCACCTTCTTTATGAAATTTCCGTTTTCCTTTTATTCTAGCTTTTTCATAGCATCTTTTCTTTTCTGCTCGTAATTCATTGTGTTTCTGAGTAAGTCGGGACCTCAGCTCTTTTTCCTCTTGTTTCTCTCTATCACCTTCTTTTAGTTCTTTTAGAAGATTGTTTATTTCTTTGTTTAGGACTGTCGTCTTCTTGTTCTTTACTTTACGTTCCTCCTTTAGGATATTAATTGCTGCTTCTTTTATTTTTTGCTTTGCTTCATTTCCAAATATTTGTGGATTCTCAGATTTACGTAGTTCCAGTTTCTCTTTCTTAGTCATTCCTTTGACTTGTTGTTTATATCGTTCTAGTTTCTTTGTCCACTTTATAAGGATTTTCTCTGATTCTTTCTGAAACTTCGGGTTATCTATTATATCACTATTGATCCTCCATGCTCCTTTGCCAAGGACTGGTAGATTTTCTGGTGATACTAGTACTGTTGCCATATCATGATCTGATACTGCCGTCGGGAGGCGTATTATATTCCATTCCGTTGTTCGGTTCCACATTTTCTTAGGCGTGTAGATTCGGTCTATACGAGATTGCGATGAATCGTAATCTCTTCCAGTTGTTCTTTCTTGTGTAAATGTAAAGTCAATGCTTTCAGGATTGGCTTTTGCCCATCCATCTTCTACCCCTAGGTTAGCTAGTATAAGTTCTAGCATGTCTGTTACTGTTTCGTCATCTCTTCTTGGAGGGAGGCGATCACATTCTCTAGTCACACAATTCCAGTCTCCTAATACCATTGCATTTGGGAGGATACTTCTATGTTTCATTATTTGGTCATGCATATTGTCTAAGAATATTAGTTGTCTATCTTTTTCATTTGGTACATATGCATTTATAAGGTTCAGAGTTCCATGTCTCTTAAGCTTTATTTGCATTCCTAATAGTCTTCCAGGAATCATTTCTATTACCTTTATTTCATTTTCAATGGTTACGAGGTCCTTCATTATTACGAATGCTACCCCTTCTTTGTTAGATCCATTACTACTAAATACTATCTTTAGGTGCCGTTGTCTTTGCTCTATTGTTTCTACATCTTCTAAAGTTAATTTAGTTTCTTGTAGTGCCACTATCGCTATTCGGTTGACTTTCATAAAGAATTGGATTGTTGCCCATTTTGTTAGGCTCACCCCTTTTCCTCGTACGTTCATTGATCCTATTCGGATCCCATATGACTTCTTTTCCATGATTTCTTCTTCTGTACTTTTTTCTGCCTGTGAGCACGTCATATTCTCCATCTCTGGTTGTAGTGAATCCTTGGGAGTTGGCCCATCTCCTACATTAACCGGTGATGAACGGGTATCTGCTCCACAGGGAAGGTTGTCAGAGCTTCGTTTACTAGATGCCTGAGCTGCGCAACTCTGACGCAACGCATCAGGTTCTGCCGTATTCACATTTAATTGGCTGTTCGTAACACAGATAGCCGGCAGTCGCCCATCCGGGTGCCTTAACCCTGCACCGCCGTTACCGTCCTGCGTGATACCGTCAGGACAGCCTCTTCGGGAGCATAGGTTTACGTGTTGTACTGTATTCATAGTTGGTGGTTAAGTTTGGTAGCACGAGAAGGCGACTTCATTACAACTACTCTGAAGTCTATTTTTATATAGGGGGCTTGTCTTTTTCCCCTATCCTTCTTGCTTATGTAATCATTGTATTTTCCTTGTTAAGTCATTTTTCATGCTTATGTAATCAGTGTTTCTTATTTCATGGCTAAGTCAGTTAATTTAGGGCAGGTTTGAATGACCTGTTTATTATTCAAGGTATATATTACATTCATATATTGGATTTTTGGAATCGTTTTCTAATCTACTTATCCGTTGCATTTAGATACATTGTCAGATTAAAGGATTTTCTTGCTTACTTACATCGGATTTTAAACTTAGAAAGGTTATAAACTTCGAAAGATTATGAACTTAGAAAGATTTCGACTTAAAGAGATTTCAGACTTAGAAAGATTTTGACTTCAGGTTTTCTAACTTAGAGGAATTATCACACCAGGTTTCATGATAGAACTCGCCCTCCGAAGGGAGAGCGTTTATATATTTGCCCCACTAGGGGGCACTACTTGCTACTACTTACTGCTATCTACTTGTACATTATATATACAGTCTTTTATTATCATAGACATTGAAGACAATCTATATCGTCCATTGTAGTTTCTTTCACTTACCTTGGAAAGGAATCACAGTTTGTTCTATAGATCGTCTAGACCGCACCATTTCTTGAACTTTAAATCATTTTATTCATTCTACAAATATCTTCTACGTACTAGATTTCTGCTAAGGTCAGAGCGATCTTACCTTACCACTCGACCTCATTCTGTCTAGAAACGCTTACCTATTTTGGTTTGGTAGATTACAAGCGAGCTTGCAATCAACCTCCCCGGTTTCATCTATTGTGAGCAGCATTGGCTCGTATACTTTAACCAGTCGCGACGCTGGTCTATATCGCACTCGTAATGAACAGAGCCTAACTTACCTTGTAGGGTGTTCATTACTTGAATTTGATCAGTCGCGTTACTCTCTGATCTATATCGCGCTTAAGTGTAGTATATGATGTTGGGGTTTCACTCCTAGATTATATACTTTGGTGAGATGCGGGTTTCACTCCTATCTCAGTGTAGTCCTTTAGTAGCCCTAGGGCCTTATCAGGGTGACGGTGGCTTATTAAGGCCTGAACGCGACTACATGCACCCCGTATCTGATCGTTTTCGATCCCCTAACCTTCGTTCTTGATTAATGAAAACATCCTTGGCAAATGCTTTCGCAATAGTCGGTCTTGAGTCAATCCAAGAATTTCACCTCTAGCGACTCAATACCAATGCCCCCAACTATCCCTATTAATCATTACGGCGACTCTAGAAACCAACAAAATAGGATCGCACGTCCTATTCTATTATTCCATGCTAATGTATTCGGACATAGGCCTGCTTTGAACACTCTAATTTTCTCAAGGTAAAAGTCCTGGTTCCCCAACGCAACCAATAAAGGCCACGCTAGCTCACCAAGAGGTAAGACCCAGTCGAACAGTACACGCCGTGAAGCGGACCATCCAACCAAGCCTGAAGTTCAACTACGAGCTTTTTAACTGCAACAACTTTAATATACGCTATTGGAGCTGGAATTACCGCGGCTGCTGGCACCAGACTTGCCCTCCAATTGTTCCTCGTTAAGAGATTTAAATTGTACTCATTCCAATTATAAGACCCAAAAGAGCCCTATATTGTTATTTATTGTCACTACCTCCCTGTATCAGGATTGGGTAATTTGCGCGCCTGCTGCCTTCCTTGGATGTGGTAGCCGTTTCTCAGGCTCCCTCTCCGGAATCGAACCCTTATTCCCCGTTACCCGTTGAAACCATGGTAGGCCTCTATCCTACCATCGAAAGTTGATAGGGCAGATATTTGAATGATGCATCGCCGGCACAAGGCCATGCGATTCGACAAGTTATTATGAATCACCAAACAAGCGGCGAGCCGCGTTGGTTTTTTATCTAATAAATACACCCCTCCCAGAAGTCGGGGCTTTAATGCATGTATTAGCTCTAGAATTACCACAGTTATCCATGTAGCAATGTATCATCAAATAAACTATAACTGATTTAATGAGCCATTCGCAGTTTCACAGTACAAACTTGTTTATACTTAGACATGCATGGCTTAATCTTTGAGACAAGCATATGACTACTGGCAGGATCAACCAGGTAACTACTTTCCGAAACGTACACTTGCCTAAGCTAGTCGTACGAACAGCTACTACTAAGTAGATCAACAAAGATCAACCTTTCATCACTGGGAGTTCGCTATATGATCGAAGACTCAGTTAGGACTCTAAACGACGTTCACTCAGCATTGCTGCAAAGGTACTAGACCATTCAAAGTCTTTAACCAAGACACCTTATCCCCCGAATCTCACAAATTCAAGAACAGTTCACCATGTCAACGATTCTGTAAACAGAAAACGCCAACGTAGCTTGTGCTCTTCAAAGAGAACTACCAATAACCGGTGCTATCCCTAAGGATTGCTCACAGTCACGGTGGATTCTCAATTCGTTAGTTGCTGCTTCAAGATTAGCTATCAGCTAGTAATCCACAACCTTCGTTCAGTGCGAATACTATACAAATCATAGTATTCGACTTTCTATGGCTCAGCGTCGAAACGCTTCAATAGCCAGGCTAACCTCCATCCCAAGCTAGTACATCTTGACAGGCAAGCGCATCTATAGCTTGGTCCAAAAGTAACCAACTATCCCAACGCGATTGAGGTACTAGACCGACATCAACAGCTTAGACTACGAAACCGTAGAATCCCATTGAGCGACGTTCACCCAACCTAAAGGAAGCTCAACGTTCCCTTAGTGTACGACCTACTAAGCTACCGAGATCATAACACTTTTACATGCTTGACCCTTTCGCGTTCGCCCATACAAAAATGCAAGTCACCAAGCTCAGCTTATCGTAGCAGTTAGTTTGCTAGCTCAATACCCTTTAACCGTTCACCCAATAAGTAACAAGCGACACAAGCTTACTTGGATTGAGCATACACTCTCAAAACCGTTCAGCCGTTCCACCTATTAGCCCATCGAGATACCAGGTTACCCAGCACCAAGCGTAGCATCCTTCCTACAACGATTCACCTTACTTGACCCTCACACCAATGAGTACTAAGCTACATAGACCAAAGCCAAGCTTACCGTAGCAGTTAGTTTGCTAACTCGTCCCTTTAACCGTTCCCCCAATAGTAACAAGCCGTACAAGCTTACTTGGATTGAGCATACGTTCTCAACCCTTTCAACCCTTGTACCACCCATCAACCTATCGAGATACTAGGGTACTCAGTACCAAGCGTAGCATCCTTCCTACAACAGCTCGCCGAACTCGAACCAGTGCACCTTTCCCCATAGCAACCAGTTTACAAGCCTACTAGGTCCAAGCTTAGTACCTGTAACAGTCCTTTGCTTGACCCGTTCAACCCTTGAACAGATTACTATTGAGATACTAAGCTACTCAGATCAAGCCTAGCAACCTAACAATAGTTTGCTTGCTTGACCCTTTCACTGTTCTCCCATATAAGGGGGGTACCCCACACTAACACCGAAAAATACCCGAAATTGCATGAGGCGTGAAGCCGCCTGTCCACTAAAACGCGACTTTCGTTTTAACTTAGAATTTGAGCGCTGAACTCGGCCAAAGCTAAGCAAATGTAAGGGGGGCTTACTTGGACGCACTTTTTGTAAGGAAAGGTAAGGGAGGCTAACTATTGTCCTTACTGGGGATGCATTTTTGTAAGGAAAGGTAAGGGGGGGTATACTGTAGGACGCATTTTTGTAAGGAAATATAAGGGGGGACAAGGCTGGGGCTTACTGGGGGGGCATTTTGGTAAGGAAAGGTAAGGGGGGGTATACTGTGGACGCATTTTTGTAAGGAAATATAAGGGGGGGCTTACTGTGGGTGCATTTTGGTAAGGAAATCTAAGGCTGGGTAAGGTGGGGGATTACTTTGGACGCATTTTTGTAAGGAAATATAAGGGGGGGCTTACTGTGGGCGCATTTTGGTAAGGAAATGTAAGGGGGACTAAGCCTGGGGCTTACTGGGGATGCTTTCTAGTGCTGTAGGATGGGATGGGGGACTTTCTGACCTGTTTTTACATGTTTTAAACCGCATTTTTGGTCATTTGAAGGCTATTAGGATGGTGTAGGTAAGGGGGGGTAGGAGGGGGTCATTAGTCAACTTGCTCAAATGTCATTTTAAACTGGTTTAGGTGGTTCCTGAGTCGGATTTGAGTGTTTTTCATTTTTGGGGGAGGAGGAGTATATCATTATGGGTATTCAATATTGATCCCATCGTTCTAAAAACACTTGTAGCTTACAGATATGACTTAGTAGACTATGGGGATGACTTATTTGAGGGTGGTAGCCCTGTTGGTTGTTGAGAAATTCGAAGATTTCGGTTTTTAGTCATGTAAACAGGTTTCTATTAAGTATCTAAGGATCCTAGTACATTAAAAACACTTGTAGACGACGGGTATGAGCTATTAGACTATGGAATGACTTGCCTGTAAGTAAATGTTACCTTAGTTCTCTATAAAATTGAAGATTACACCGAAAATTTCGACTTTTTACCCTTTCTATAAGGCTAATAGGATCCTAGTACATTAAAAACACTTGTAGACTACGGGTATAAGGTATTAGACTATGGAATGACTTGCCTGTAAGTAATTGTTACCTTAGTTCTCTATAAAATTGAAGATTACACCGAAGATTTCGACTTTTTACCCTTTCTATAAGGCTAATACAAGTACCAAGGCCCAAGTTTTGTTTGGTTACCTTGTCTGACCTTAGATTGACTGCTTAGACTTAGAATTTCGGACCTTGGAATGAAACAATGCACAGTTTGAATTTATTTCTACCTAAAAACACGAAAATTTTTCTAAAAAGGGCCCTACCGGGCCCAAGCCTTGGGCCATGGGATTTTTGAAGGGGGAGCGGCCGACCCTCCCCTTCTCTTTAGCCCGGCCCTCAAGTGTTCTCTGCATTCCTTTTAATACTAGCCCCCCAGTATCCCCCTCTCTCTTACCCTCAAAAGGGTAAGGAAAGGGAGATACCAAGGGGACCAGCATTCCAAGGAATGCAGAGCCCACCTCAGGACCTCGCCGTCCCGTCCTTGCTTACCTTGAAGCTATAGATAGGTGCTTTCAAGGCTTTGAGCTGCCGGTTATACAGCTCACTAACGAGTCTAACTCGTTAAGCATTCAATCGTTAGTATAGAATGCTAACCGAAACCATTGGGTCCAAGGTGAGGCCCAAGGTTCTTTCTTATAAGAGGTATACCCCACACTATCCCCGAAAAATACCCGAAATTGCATGAGGCGTGAAGCTCCCTGTCCACTAAAACGCGACTGTCGTTTTAACTTAGTCTCAGAAAACAAAAAGCCAACCAACGTAACAAAAGGTAAGCACCCGTAACAATAAGCTAAGGAACGGACCTAACAAAAAGGTAAGCTGAATTGTAAGCTAGCTAACGTTGCGCTCCGTTCACTTTCTAAGCAAAGGTAATGAAGCAAAGCTATGGTATGCGATTTCCAGAAAAGGCAATCAAGCAATATCCAAAAACAGCAATCAAGCGCAAGCTAACCAACCTAACAAAGCAAAGACAAGGTCAACCTAACAAAAGGCAATCCCTCATTCCGTTAACAAAGCTAAGCTAACCGACCTAACAAAAGGTAAGGTCAATCGTTAGCAAAGCTACGGTTATCTGATTACCAAAAAAGGCAATCAAATGCGCCCTAATGTCAACTAACAAATCTTGTAACAATCTTAAGCAAAGGTAAGTGCTTGTTTCATTAACAATCTAACTAAGCTAAGCTACCTAGGCTTGCGCCGCTAAGCAAAGGTAAGGAAGCAAAGCTATAGTACTACTGATTGCCAAAATAGGCAATCAAGCGCACTCTAAGCATGAGCTAAGGCCATCCTAACAAATTATCGTAAGCAAAGGTAAGCTCTTGATTTATTAACAAAGCTAACAAAGCTAAGCTACCTAAGCTTGTACCCATTCACTTTCTAAGCAAAGCTAACAAAGCTAAGCTTGCTCACCGTTCACTTCCTAAGCAAGGCATAAGGTCGCTTTGATTTCCTAAAATGGTATTCAAACGACTTCCAAAAATGGAAATCAAAAGCGACCACAGCTAAGCTAAATCCCGTTCACTTCCTAAGCAAAGCAAAGGTCCATGAACAAAGCTAACAAAGCTAAGCTTGCGCCCTATTCACTTCTTAATCAAAGCTATGGTACCGCGATTGCCAAAATAGGCAATCAAGCGCACACTAAGCGCAAGCTAAAGCCAACCTAACAAATTATCCTAAGCAAAGATAAGCCCTTGATTCGTTAACAAAGCTAACAAAGCTAAGCTACCTAAGCTTGCACCCGTTCACTTTCTAAGCAAAGCTAACAAAGCTAAGCTTGCGCACCATTCACTTCCTAAGTAAGGCGTAATGGTCGCTTTGATTTCCTAAAATGGAAATCAATTGACTTCCAAAAACGGAAATCAAAAGCGACCACAGCTAAATCCCTTTCACTTCCTAAGCAGAGCAAAGGTCCGTGAACAAGTTAACAAGTCTAAGCTAAGTTAAGCTAACGGGCCAACTTAACAAAGGTAATGAAGCAAAGCTATAGTACCATGATTACCAAAATAGGCGATCAAGCGCGCTCTAAGCACAAACTAAGGCCATCCTAACAAATTATCATAAGCAAAGGTAAGCTCTTGATTTATTAACAAAGCTACAAAGCTAAGCTACCTAAGCTTGCACCCATTCACTTTCTAAGCAAAGCTAACAAAGCTAAGCTTGCGCACCGTTCACTTCCTAAGCAAGGCATAAGGTCGTTTGATTTCCTAAAATGGTAATCAATTGACTTCCAAAAATGGAAATCAAAAGCGACCACAGCTAAGCTAAATCCCGTTCACTTCCTAAGCAAAGCAAAGATAGTGAAACAACCAAAGGTCTCATTCACTTCCTAAGCAAAGCAAAGGTAGCCAAGTACCCTACCTAAGCAAAGTCAACGAGCGCTCGGCTTCAAAAGCAAAGACTAAGGAAAAATCCTAAGCTAAGCTAAGCTAACAAAACCACAGCACCCAGGATTCCCACGTGGTCCCCCACCGTGGTACTAACTGGGCGGCACTCTGATTGACTGCGCAGATCAGACGGGATGCGGTATTTTCAAAGTCCTATGGCCGTGGATAACTGTTACCTATCTTATTGCGCTTTCTTACCAACTCGACTATCATCCAGCTCAATGAAAATACACCTTAGAACCCCCAAGATTATCACAAACCGGACTTCACCAATGATTTACTTAGTAAACCTTTGGATTCAGTACCAGTTACCCTTCAATAGGCCTTGAAACCCAAGCAAGCAGTCGTAACGGCTACAAAAGTAACCATAGCTAAGCTTACTTAGTCCCAAAGACCATTTCAAGGTCTAAATCCGGCAATCCAGTTGACTGAATGCCTAATTAGGGGTCCTTTGGCTATACCATATACGGAATATCGACCATAAGGCCGATATCAAGTACAAGGTAAAGAGTCAGCGCGCGTTGAAAGCTTGCTAACCAGATCCCTTATATCTCATGATTCTTACAAGAAAGGTAACGGTAACGGTAACGAAATCGTTAGCTTTACAAGTCGGAACCAAAGAAACATGCTGTCGCGAGTGCACGAAGGATACGATCCCGGCCCTCAGCATTCAGCATGTAAAGAAAAAGAGAAAAAAGAGAAAGTCCAACAAAGTTGAACAAATCTTTAGAACAAGGGCTTAACCCTCAGTGGATCGTAGCAACAAGGCTACTCTACCACTTACAGTACCCCGTTCCCATTCAAGTCGTCTGCAAAGGATTCACCGCCGCCCATATTATGATTACAATTCGTAGACAAGTCACCCAAGCGTTTCCGCAAAGACAACCCAGCCGACCATATGTGGTTCACGAGCAAAAAGCTCTATTTAAACACAAGTCTAATGTGCGACACCAACATCATCGTTTCTAGCACGGATTCTGGCTTAGAGGCGTTCAGCCATAATCCAGCAGATGATAGCTTCGCGCCATTGCCCGATCGGACAGGCCAAATACCAAATATCTGAATGAACGGTTCCTCTCGTA
>JAUDZF010000346.1:15000-17500 GCA_030407055.1 Armillaria mellea | reverse complement strand
TGTTTCATTCCAAGGTCCGAAATTCTAAGTCTAAGCAGTCAATCTAAGGTCAGACAAGGTAACCAAACAAAACTTGGGCCTTGGTACTTGTATTAGCCTTATAGAAAGGGTAAAAAGTCGAAATCTTCGGTGTAATCTTCAATTTTATAGAGAACTAAGGTAACAATTACTTACAGGCAAGTCATTCCATAGTCTAATACCTTATACCCGTAGTCTACAAGTGTTTTTAATGTACTAGGATCCTATTAGCCTTATAGAAAGGGTAAAAAGTCGAAATTTTCGGTGTAATCTTCAATTTTATAGAGAACTAAGGTAACATTTACTTACAGGCAAGTCATTCCATAGTCTAATAGCTCATACCCGTCGTCTACAAGTGTTTTTAATGTACTAGGATCCTTAGATACTTAATAGAAACCTGTTTACATGACTAAAAACCGAAATCTTCGAATTTCTCAACAACCAACAGGGCTACCACCCTCAAATAAGTCATCCCCATAGTCTACTAAGTCATATCTGTAAGCTACAAGTGTTTTTAGAACGATGGGATCAATATTGAATACCCATAATGATATACTCCTCCTCCCCCAAAAATGAAAAACACTCAAATCCGACTCAGGAACCACCTAAACCAGTTTAAAATGACATTTGAGCAAGTTGACTAATGACCCCCTCCTACCCCCCCTTACCTACACCATCCTAATAGCCTTCAAATGACCAAAAATGCGGTTTAAAACATGTAAAAACAGGTCAGAAAGTCCCCCATCCCATCCTACAGCACTAGAAAGCATCCCCAGTAAGCCCCAGGCTTAGTCCCCCTTACATTTCCTTACCAAAATGCGCCCACAGTAAGCCCCCCCTTATATTTCCTTACAAAAATGCGTCCAAAGTAATCCCCCACCTTACCCAGCCTTAGATTTCCTTACCAAAATGCACCCACAGTAAGCCCCCCCTTATATTTCCTTACAAAAATGCGTCCACAGTATACCCCCCCTTACCTTTCCTTACAAAAATGCCCCCCCAGTAAGCCCCAGCCTTGTCCCCCCTTATATTTCCTTACAAAAATGCGTCTACAGTATACCCCCCCTTACCTTTCCTTACAAAAATGCATCCCCAGTAAGGACAATAGTTAGCCTCCCTTACCTTTCCTTACAAAAAGTGCGTCCAAGTAAGCCCCCCTTACATTTGCTTAGCTTTGGCCGAGTTCAGCGCTCAAATTCTAAGTTAAAACGAAAGTCGCGTTTTAGTGGACAGGCGGCTTCACGCCTCATGCAATTTCGGGTATTTTTCGGTGTTAGTGTGGGGTACCCCCCTTATATGGGAGAACAGTGAAAGGGTCAAGCAAGCAAACTATTGTTAGGTTGCTAGGCTTGATCTGAGTAGCTTAGTATCTCAATAGTAATCTGTTCAAGGGTTGAACGGGTCAAGCAAAGGACTGTTACAGGTACTAAGCTTGGACCTAGTAGGCTTGTAAACTGGTTGCTATGGGGAAAGGTGCACGGTTCGAGTTCGGCGAGCTGTTGTAGGAAGGATGCTACGCTTGGTACTGAGTACCCTAGTATCTCGATAGGTTGATGGGTGGTACAAGGGTTGAAAGGGTTGAGAACGTATGCTCAATCCAAGTAAGCTTGTACGGCTTGTTACTATTGGGGGAACGGTTAAAGGGACGAGTTAGCAAACTAACTGCTACGGTAAGCTTGGCTTGGTCTATGTAGCTTAGTACTCGTTGGTGTGAGGGTCAAGTAAGGTGAATCGTTGTAGGAAGGATGCTACGCTTGGTGCTGGGTAACCTGGTATCTCGATGGGCTAATAGGTGGAACGGCTGAACGGTTTTGAGAGTGTATGCTCAATCCAAGTAAGCTTGTGTCGCTTGTTACTTATTGGGTGAACGGTTAAAGGGTATTGAGCTAGCAAACTAACTGCTACGATAAGCTGAGCTTGGTGACTTGCATTTTTGTATGGGCGAACGCGAAAGGGTCAAGCATGTAAAAGTGTTATGATCTCGGTAGCTTAGTAGGTCGTACACTAAGGGAACGTTGAGCTTCCTTTAGGTTGGGTGAACGTCGCTCAATGGGATTCTACGGTTTCGTAGTCTAAGCTGTTGATGTCGGTCTAGTACCTCAATCGCATTGGGATAGTTGGTTACTTTTGGACCAAGCTATAGATGCGCTTGCCTGTCAAGATGTACTAGCTTGGGATGGAGGTTAGCCTGGCTATTGAAGCGTTTCGACGCTGAGCCATAGAAAGTCGAATACTATGATTTGTATAGTATTCGCACTGAACGAAGGTTGTGGATTACTAGCTGATAGCTAATCTTGAAGCAGCAACTAACGAATTGAGAATCCACCGTGACTGTGAGCAATCCTTAGGGATAGCACCGGTTATTGGTAGTTCTCTTTGAAGAGCACAAGCTACGTTGGCGTTTTCTGTTTACAGAATCGTTGACATGGTGAACTGTTCTTGAATTTGTGAGATTCGGGGGATAAGGTGTCTTGGTTAAAGA
>JAUDZF010000346.1:5000-7500 GCA_030407055.1 Armillaria mellea | reverse complement strand
TTTTGGAAGTCGATTGATTTCCATTTTAGGAAATCAAGCGACCTTATGCCTTGCTTAGGAAGTGAATGGTGCACAAGCTTAGCTTTGTTAGCTTTGTTAATGAACCGAGGGCTTATCCTTGCTTAGGTCGAGCTTACCTTTGCTTAGGATAATTTGTTAGGTTGGCTTTAGCTTGCGCTTGATTGCCTATTTTGGCAATCATGGTACCATAGCTTTGCTTAAGAAGTGAATAGGGCGCAAGCTTAGCTTTGTTAGCTTTGTTCATGGACCTTTGCTTTGCTTAGGAAGTGAACGGGATTTAGCTTAGCTGTGGTCGCTTTTGATTTCCATTTTTGGAAGTCATTTGAATACCATTTTAGGAAATCAAACGACCTTATGCCTTGCTTAGGAAGTGAACGGTGCGCAAGCTTAGCTTTGTTAGCTTTGCTTAGAAAGTGAATGGGTACAAGCTTAGGTAGCTTAGCTTTGTTAGCTTTGTTAATAAATCAAGAGCTTACCTTTGCTTATGATAATTTGTTAGGATGGCCTTAGCTCATGCTTAGAGTGCGCTTGATTGCCTATTTTGGCAATCATAGTACTATAGCTTTGCTTCCTTACCTTTGCTTAGCGGCGCAAGCCTAGGTAGCTTAGCTTAGTTAGATTGTTAATGAAACAAGCACTTACCTTTGCTTAAGATTGTTACAAGATTTGTTAGTTGACATTAGGGCGCATTTGATTGCCTTTTTTGGTAATCAGATAACCGTAGCTTTGCTAACGATTGACCTTACCTTTTGTTAGGTCGGTTAGCTTAGCTTTGTTAACGGAATGAGGGATTGCCTTTTGTTAGGTTGACCTTGTCTTTGCTTTGTTAGGTTGGTTAGCTTGCGCTTGATTGCTGTTTTTGGATATTGCTTGATTGCCTTTTCTGGAAATCGCATACCATAGCTTTGCTTCATTACCTTTGCTTAGAAAGTGAACGGAGCGCAACGTTAGCTAGCTTACAATTCAGCTTACCTTTTTGTTAGGTCCGTTCCTTAGCTTATTGTTACGGGTGCTTACCTTTTGTTACGTTGGTTGGCTTTTTGTTTTCTGAGACTAAGTTAAAACGACAGTCGCGTTTTAGTGGACAGGGAGCTTCACGCCTCATGCAATTTCGGGTATTTTTCGGGGATAGTGTGGGGTATACCTCTTATAAGAAAGAACCTTGGGCCTCACCTTGGACCCAATGGTTTCGGTTAGCATTCTATACTAACGATTGAATGCTTAACGAGTTAGACTCGTTAGTGAGCTGTATAACCGGCAGCTCAAAGCCTTGAAAGCACCTATCTATAGCTTCAAGGTAAGCAAGGACGGGACGGCGAGGTCCTGAGGTGGGCTCTGCATTCCTTGGAATGCTGGTCCCCTTGGTATCTCCCTTTCCTTACCCTTTTGAGGGTAAGAGAGAGGGGGATACTGGGGGGCTAGTATTAAAAGGAATGCAGAGAACACTTGAGGGCCGGGCTAAAGAGAAGGGGAGGGTCGGCCGCTCCCCCTTCAAAAATCCCATGGCCCAAGGCTTGGGCCCGGTAGGGCCCTTTTTAGAAAAATTTTCGTGTTTTTAGGTAGAAATAAATTCAAACTGTGCATTGTTTCATTCCAAGGTCCGAAATTCTAAGTCTAAGCAGTCAATCTAAGGTCAGACAAGGTAACCAAACAAAACTTGGGCCTTGGTACTTGTATTAGCCTTATAGAAAGGGTAAAAAGTCGAAATCTTCGGTGTAATCTTCAATTTTATAGAGAACTAAGGTAACAATTACTTACAGGCAAGTCATTCCATAGTCTAATACCTTATACCCGTAGTCTACAAGTGTTTTTAATGTACTAGGATCCTATTAGCCTTATAGAAAGGGTAAAAAGTCGAAATTTTCGGTGTAATCTTCAATTTTATAGAGAACTAAGGTAACATTTACTTACAGGCAAGTCATTCCATAGTCTAATAGCTCATACCCGTCGTCTACAAGTGTTTTTAATGTACTAGGATCCTTAGATACTTAATAGAAACCTGTTTACATGACTAAAAACCGAAATCTTCGAATTTCTCAACAACCAACAGGGCTACCACCCTCAAATAAGTCATCCCCATAGTCTACTAAGTCATATCTGTAAGCTACAAGTGTTTTTAGAACGATGGGATCAATATTGAATACCCATAATGATATACTCCTCCTCCCCCAAAAATGAAAAACACTCAAATCCGACTCAGGAACCACCTAAACCAGTTTAAAATGACATTTGAGCAAGTTGACTAATGACCCCCTCCTACCCCCCCCTTACCTACACCATCCTAATAGCCTTCAAATGACCAAAAATGCGGTTTAAAACATGTAAAAACAGGTCAGAAAGTCCCCCATCCCATCCTACAGCACTAGAAAGCATCCCCAGTAAGCCCCAGGCTTAGTCCCCCTTACATTTCCTTACCAAAATGCGCCCACAGTAAGCCCCCCCTTATATTTCCTTACAAAAATGCGTCCAAAGTAATCCC
>JAUDZF010000345.1:0-23631 GCA_030407055.1 Armillaria mellea | reverse complement strand
TATGAATGCTACCCACCTCTGAAAGCACTCCTAGCAATGGGAGGTAAATTACCAGGAACTAACTCAGTGCACTGCGGTGACCGGTCACCCTAGTCGGGACTCAGGACAAAAAATTCTGACGCTTTCAACTTTCAAGCAAAAGAATTGATGAGAGTGGGATTCGAACCCACGCCCTTTCGGACCAGATTATATAATCACCATGTGATTTGATCCTCCGACCGATCGATCGATCGACCAACCTTAGTCTGGCGCCTTAACCGCTCGGCCATCTCACCCTGCGTCTTTATCTGTACAAAAGAGTATACATGTCCCAAAACGCTCCATTTACCCTCAATTCTCTGCCACCTCCGACTGTGGTGATGACAACCATTCGGTTTAGCTAATCTTGTCTTGTTACTTTTAATCTAACGGGTTGACACTTAGACCGGAACTCGTGATAAGGTGTAAGTATCACTGTTCGAGAGACCGGGAACCTCGCACCTGCATGGTCATTAATTGCTCGCCCAACGAAGTCATCAGAGGCAAGTGTATACCAATCCTGCCCCTCATTATCTACTGATACAAGGCTGAAATCACAGAAGACCTGTCGTGTGGAGGACATATCCAAGTGTTATAGGCCTTCTCTATTACACAGGTTGATAGGAATTAAGGAATATAACGGTACAGCACTATAGTACTACTGCATTTGTTCTCTAAATATCGTGAGCCTTTGCGAATTCATTCTTCCGTATCTACAAGACAGCAGTTGAAGCTGACCACAGTGGCAAAGAACTGGACACCTCAGGAACTAGAAGCATACACCGATCGCCTCCGTAAGACATGGCCCCATTTCCACAGTGCCTGAAGTGAAGAACATCAGCAAGGGAAATAGTAAAATCATTCGACATACCCAGAATACCGGCATGAGCAAGAAAGAGATACCAGCCAAGAGGGCGGATCCCGGTCCTAAACCAAGGTTGACAAAGAATGCACGGCCAAATAGTGGAAAGACGCTGGCAATCGTCGAGCGGAACAGATCGTTGCCAGCAAGGACCGACGCGGCGTACGCAGGGTATGCGCATGTCACGTATGTCAAGATGCCTTGGAAGATGAGGTAGATGCCGGGAAGGTAGAGGGCAGCCCCAATGACGGGGACTATCCAGTGGATGCTCTCCTTTGCAGAGAACCCGAAGATAAGGACACTCGTCGGGATGAAGATACTGGCCATAAGTCCAATCTCCAGATGAATCTCGGGCAAGAAGTCAACGCCTGCTGCGCGCGCCTTCGCTAATCGAGGTGCAATGCGATATTTCAGGTAGATAACATACGCAGTGTACTGGAAACACCGGTTAGCAATAGTGGTGCTAAAAGTGTGAATGTACTTACAGTGATTGCGCCAGAAACGATGAAGCCAAGAAAGGGCAGGCCGCTGGCACCAAGACGAAAGTGGTAGATATCTGTAAAGACCAGCGGGAAGGCCTCAAACCACAAGTAAAATATCGCATCTATTAAACAAGACATTATCAATGGTACATGGCAGGAGGTGATATTGAAACTGACAAACAAAGCCAACGTAGAGGTTCGCAAACATCAAGACAGGCTCTTTGGCAAGGATGAAGGGTCGGATCAGGGCTTCCTTCATCACCGCTGCAAACGACTCGCCCTCTGAATCCTTCTCGCTCTGGGACCGCAGTTGCTCATTTCCCGTCAGCTTCCTCAGCCGCCGTGTCCGTTTTAACAAAATCGTAGGTCCGTAAGTCTCAGGGAGAAAGAGAAGGAGGAAAACGAAGGAAAAGCTAACTATCCAGAGTAGCTCATACTGGGGCCATCGCCATCCATTCGCCTGAGCTGCAAACCCTCCGATGACTGGGCCAATAATGGGACCGGCAACACCCCCGAGCGACCAGATCCCCAACACGTACGCGACGTGATCCATGGAGTAGATATCCGCCATGGACGCGCCCCCAGTGGCGAGTGCAGGGCTGCTTGCGAATCCGGTGAGGAAGCGGAACGCCAAGACCATGCTCATGTTTTGAGCCAGGACGACTTGTATCTGGAAGATGATGAACAAGAATAAGGTTGCCATATAGACCGGGTTGCGACCCAGAGCGGGAAGTTCTTGTAGAGGCGACAGAAACATGGGTCCTATACCATATGCTAAATTTGACATGGGTTCATGTTCGCTAAAAGAAGGCGATTCACTCACCAAGAACATACAGCGTGAGACCAAGTGTAGACGTTGTTTGGGAGACGTGAAAGTCGGACATCAATCCAGGGATAGATGGCGTGTAGATAGCGGAGCCAATGTATACGCTAAAGGTCAGGAAACTGATACAGAATGCGACGAACGCGCGTTTTGCTGGAGACCAGTTTCTGAAGATCATATCAATCGGCTGAATGGAGAGTACGGAATAGATCAAACCTTGGATTCTCCTGGTCATCGTCCCCGTACCAACCAACGATATAAGGATCCTTCACATCAGCATCCACAGCCAATGTCGACTCCCTCGTGAGTTCCACCTTAGGCACTGGGGCGTCTCTGGTCTTTTCCTGGTCAGCGCATAGTGTTGTCGCGTCGGAATCGGACGACGATATGGTCGAAGGGAGGAAATGTAAAGGAATTCGAAAAGCGGGCCGCTGATCAGCATAGGGGAAGATACGACCATTCGAGATGTAGTTGATAGCTTGGCCAATGGTCGAGTCGCGAAAAATATCCAGGACCATCCCCCCTTACGAGAAAGAGGGCAACTCTGGGATGATTGACACCATGTCCTCCATCATCCACTGCTTTTATAGAGAAGAAATTTCGTTCTAGTAATGTGCCCATTGCTGAAAAAGAAAAAAGTGTATCGAACAAGATGATGGTCAGTGAACAAGGAAAGGACCCCTCGATTCCTGGTCCGTTCGGCGTTTTCCGCGACCACTCTCCAGGACACCAATACCTGCGTTCCGATCTTTCCTCACCACTGGTAGCATGAGCTGCGGATGTAGCGCTGAGCTTGACTGTTCTATGGTCTAGTCCTTCTTCTCATGAAATGACTGATGAATTCTGCGTCGTCTCAATACTTGCTCAGCGCTCAATACCTGTCAAGGCTAATAAACAATCGGTCTTCTGCTCGACCCCAAACTTTACTTGACTTCAGCCCATTCAGGACCTGGGCTTCCTGATTTCACACATGATGTAGTCCAAAGCAAAATTTTTCTTTCATGAGCAAGCCCTGGAACGTTATTACCAGCTTGTTGCATCGTGACTAGGCAAATGCTACGGCACTTCATTGGGCGGAAATTGAGCATAAAAAGTTCTGTCTTTCCTACTCCAGTGAAGCTATCAATTGCGTTGCCTATTTATGCTCATAGTCCTCGTTTCGATGAGCTACATGTACTAGATACCGTCAACACATGTCATAGGCTTGAACCATTACGATTGCGCTTCCTTACATTCGTATGTTGTTCGAATTCTGCATTCTATTCATGGTATCTCACTATCTATCCTATCATCCGCTGGCTTTCTTTTGCTTTCAAAACTTCCAAAGGTCGCTCATTTGATATCTCCACAGCGATCTCCGCAGTATCGACCAGCACTCGAAATCGTCATCCTACCCTCCACCAGCGCTACCGTACGGAGAAGCCACATAACAACCGTGGAGTGCAATTATAGCCTCTCATTAATATACGCCTGCAAATGCGGACAATTCTTCACTCGCCCAGCCATGGTGACGGCGTGCTCCTCAAGTTTCTGAAGTTTGATTTGATGCCTGGTGTATACGGAAGGTAGCAGACGGGGGTGCACGCAGAGCTGAGCAGAATGTTGATTTTATGACACACCAACGAAACGACAGCAAACTTGCTTGGCGGAATCGGGCCGCATCGAGGAAGGTGAGATACAGATGGTTCTTGTTTCATTAACTGACCCTCATATAGGACAGCATGTCAGTGGGCGTGCGAAAGTCTTGAAAAAATCGCTACTCAGTTAAAAGTCTACCTGGGGAGGCTATACTCGTAGTCATTCATCGCAATGTGTTGTTCTGCGGGCACTGAGGCATGCATGGGGACTCGAACGACAGATTACCGATACTTTCAAACACGATGAAGGTGAGATTGTTATAATGGATTGCGCTTAAGTGCTTTCAGGCTCGTCTCCGTTGACGGAATAGAGAAATCCGCTGACTTCGTGAACTTCGCCTCAACAATAAACTGATTACTGATACTTGCTGCGAGATGAAGTAAAGATTGTTATGTTCATATGGTCATTTGTGAGGACCCTGTTTTTCCGTTGCGCAGCTCAGTCTTTGAAAGCACACGATAAATTGATAATGGCGCCGGTGTTAAGAAAATGGAAGTAGAAGGTATTCTGATGATAACTATGGGACTTGTAATACTGAATGACAGCGAAGGCCGATGCTAATATGTGAAAGGCCTACCCAGAGACAGAAATTGACTCAAAAATCCAATAAGAATTAAGGGGATCATTTCGTCGGCTGTATCTCTGAACTTTGTTAAAACTGAGCACATCCAGGGCGTCAGAATAGTTATATGGCCAAAGTTACGCCCCGGAAAAAAATTCCGAGAATCATGTGATCGTGAACTAGAAGTCCAGGAGCTGACGAATCTAGACGAACTTTCTTTCCTTTTGACATGTCAACGCGTCGAATACACAAAAGAACCATGCGCAAATTTTCACTTAGTCGATGGCTGTCCGCTGGCAATTATTATCAAGCGAAGAAACATCTGGTTATTGTCGCAGCCACCGTATCTGCTTAAAAATCTGCTTTCTCCTGCTGCAATCTGCATTACTTGTAGATCATGAATCTTCTCTGGGCTTTTGGAACAGCAGCTGTTACATGTGGTGCCATTCTCTACCTTGAGCACGTCTTCCGACGCAAGCAACTCTCGAGGGAGACGTGTATCCTGGACATCGACTCACTGGGTTTCAGAGTATCTCACGAGAAGATCAAGGGTACGATTGTTATCTGTGGTGGAAGGTAATTTATATTTCTTTTCGGACTTCGGTAGTCTATCGTCTGATTAGCTATTTCAGTATTGGCGGTCTCATCGCGGCTCGAGTATGCCATGACCACTTTGACGACGTCCTCATTGTGGAGCCGGAGGCGTGGTTGAATTCTCCGGATGCAATGCGGGTGGATCCGTGGAATCAAGAATGCAAGCGCTCGCGAATCGTGCAGTACAACTCGTTGCACCGTAATTTTTCTTGTTCAATTTCCTCTGTGAAATTTGTTTCATATGTGATGGTAGTCCTCCTAGCCATCGGATACAAGGCCCTGTCGAAGCTCTTTCCCAACATCGAAGAACAAAGCAAAGCTTCTGGTATCAGGTAGGCCGACAGTCGTCCCTGCTGTTTTTTCTCGATCATCAGTATCTTCAGGATTGGCCCGTTCCATTTTTGGAGCCACAGTGCACGAATGCCATACGCCGAATACGGCGGTACCCTCCCGAAAACAATCTACGCCAGCCGCGCAGGCACAGAAACGTTTATCCGTCGTCTTGTCCTCGGTGGGGAATACAAGAATATCCGCCAAATTATCGGGACAGTCACCGGAGTATCACGAAGCCCTCATAATCCTAGTTCATTGACCATGTTACAGTCCGTACTCCTGAAGGGTCCCGAAACATTGCAGCTTCTCTCGTCGTTGGTATGATTCTGTTGTATTTGGATACAATTGGGCATACTAATACATCCGCAGATTGTACAGGACCTGCAGCTGCTGGTCTGAAATTGGCTACGACGGGAAGGATACGGGTTCGCTGATAGATACACCTCGAACCAACTACCTCTCGACGAACTGAGGATCGCCTACGACCAAAAGCTTCATTATTCTACACTCCAATTTCACGTCCCACCTGAACTTGGAAGGAAGCTTCCTGGTCTTCCGTATCCTTACGACGACTGCGGGCCGATCTACTGCAACTCGCCGGACCTAAGCAAAGATGACCGGTGTACGTACTCTCAACGTGTGGATGGGGACATCTGTGAGCTACCATTTCCTTCTGCGTAAATGTATGGCTAACGCCTTCTATCTTGCAGTGCAAGTATGCTTCACCGCTATGGGTGAATGCGAGCTTCCAAAGACACTCAAGGAAGCAAAAGCCGGCGCTCTGTCCCTGGTCACCGAGAAACCCATCCCTGAAACATTCTTCAAGATGCTGGATATGCTCGACGAAGTAAAGGATACCATGACTTGCAGCCAAATTCGTTATCGTATGTGTACTTGAGCTGATCGTGCCAGAACTTCTCTAAAAGCACTGTCAGCCGGCTCCAGTCACATCAGGTACGAAAAGGCAGTCAACTTGCCTTCGAATTGGGTGGCCCTGGGCGACAGTGTCATGAGGGTGAACCCCATCTATGGGTATGGGTGCTCCCATTAAGCGGTCCCAGTACAGAGGAGACTAACAACGTACACAGGCAAGGGTGTTCAAAGGCCATTTTAGGTGCTATCTATCTTGATCAGCTACTGAGGAACGCGACAGAGATACCGAAGGGTTTCTCAAAGAAGTATTTCAGTATCCATGTGGAGAAGATCAGACCGATTTGGTACTCCTGTTTTCGTTTTTCACTTCAAAGGGACTCTGTACTGAACGATTTACCTTCAGGGAAGGCCTCAAAGTTAGTGGTACGTACCCCAAATGCACGAACGTTTGCCAATAGCGTGACTGAACCGTCTGCATCTAGATTATTCGTTCCCGGAGACGATTCCGCTTCCTGGAGAGACATTGTCTAACGGCTCGTGGCTTCGCTGGTACATGAAGAAACTGATCGTTCTAGCTTTCACCGTAAGTTATCAGGCCAGTTCTAGCGACTAGTCCGTTGCTTACACCTTTACGATTAACAGGATGACCAGGCCGGATCAGCCGTGTGGTGCTCCAAGTGCCTCCTCGCACCGTCTTCTGAAACTTTCCAATTGGGGCTTATACTCAAAGTATGCTGGAGTGTTATCAAGGGCTAGTCACAAACGTTGTTCAGATAGCATGAATAATTAGAGCGGCTGATACATCTTCTGATGGATAAACGAGTTGGCTGCTTCGTTTGATCTTCTAATGGTAAAAACGAGTTCAGGAAAACAGGTTGAAAGACGGGATCGCTTACATACGCTTCTAAGGTAAGGAAGAGCGCTCGAAAACCAAAATAGGAAAGGTGTCGCCCGCAGTCAGAACAAAAGAAGCCGCTTTTCATGCGTAGAAAAGCAGCTATGTTTAACACGCGAATGGAGCATTTATACAATTTCATAGTGTTTTCCGTCTTCCGTCTTTGTGGCATACAAAGGTAACAAAGGGGGCCTCACAAAGGTAACGAACAGTCACGACATTTTTCAAGTTAGAATGCTGTTCTCTGAATACGAATCAAACGAATCGAAGCGTCCTTCTTGAATGTATCAAGATTCAAGCGTAGCTTCACGAACCTATGGAAAGGTGCGACAGCTCTTCCCACCAAACCTAAGCCTACAATCCTATTGAAAGATTACTGTTATTTACAATGAGAATACAATTCGAGTAGCAATGTATAGCGAGTCCATGTAGTCATAGCATGTACGTAGTCCAAATTCCAAGTTATCCATGATGCGAAACGAAATAATCCAGGAGACTAGTCCAGAGAAGAATTTACCGGGTCAGTACAAACCCACTTAACCTCCTCGACCTCCTGCTGTCCGCGACATCGAGCTGCCTCCCAGGCGACCTAGCCCCCGACCTTCCGGGCCCAAACTTCATTTGTCCGAATTCCTCTACTGGTATACCTAGATCCGTGGGACTCATCCCAGTGCCATTCTTCGAATTCATGACCATGGAATGTCTCATTCCAGCGGTGACGTTCTTGACATTCACGGTCGGTAAGCGGACGCCTTCAGGCTCGAGGAGCATTTGAAGGGCAAACAGACCGAGGAACGACTCGTTACCCGTGTTGCGCGGTATGCTGGCCAAACCAGGTGCGAGCGTCATGATGAGACCGTCGAGAGTCATCGACGATCCGGGTTGTCGCCCTCCCATGACGCCACGTTTCCCTGAAGCGAAGAGTGTGCGTTCAAAGGATGCGGTATCGATGATGTGCATATTGTGCGGTAGCTTGATACCCATTTGTTGAAGGCGTGGGATGACATCGGCTGAGCCATGGATGACGAGAACGAGACCGTTGGCAGTCGTATCCGAATTAGGCGAGGCGAGGCTAGAGACTACTGCCTCAACAACCTGAGAGATATTGGACTTTGCGATGACCTGCGAATCTCCGAACGCATATGACCATGGGAAGGTTGGGTTGATACGGTTGATAACCTGGTCGGCGTATTCTGCGGTTATGTAGTGACCTTTCCTGTTATAGTCTAGGTGAGTATAGTTCCGTTGAAAAGTTCGAGGGAACCTGAAATTCAATCAAAAGTTAGTTCACCATGCATGGCTGGGACTGGAAAGTTTTCCGGTGCCGGTAATAATTATTTAAGAGCTTCACTTATCGTTGCGAAACACGGACCGGTCCCAGCCAGGGATAGTGAGCTAAGTTTTGATTAAATTCCGGGATCCTTGCTGGATGACAAGACATACCGGTAATTTACGTCCGGGACGGGAGGCCATTGTCCTTGTCTGCGCCCGCAATTAGCAGAAAATCCAATATATGTGATGCGTACGTACGAGTCCAGGACCGAACACCGAACCGCAGCATACCCCCACTCTAGGCAACTCTTCTCGTTCCGCTCACTCCATGCAAACGATAAAGTGAGGTAAGTCTTGTCGCGTGCCGTCCAGAGCGGTACAATAACCGTTGGATCGCCCGCCCGAATTCGTGTCTGCGCACAAGTCAGCAGTGCAGTGCCCAAGGTTGGTGGACCATACCCTAATCGCAGCCAATTCTGAGGCAGGCAGGGTCGCATGCAGTTTCTTGTACGCAGTCCAGTCGTTAATATGCCTCATATGTCGTGAAGCACCAGAGAAGGGCGTGACGTGTAGGATATTGGGTGGTATAGGGAGTGTCTCACCGAATCTACCGTATCGTCAGCGTCGAACTGCCTGCTGGACAGCCCCACTGACCTCGTTTTGACCATCTTGAGGAATGCATTCAACGACCCCGGCCTCGTCACTATATGCGCCTGCCCCGTCGTCGCATCGGTCAAGGTAATCACAGGCCACGAAAAAGAGAGGAAATCGCCAAATGACGAGAAAAGATGGCCCCAGGATCGGTCCCACCAAGGGATGCCATGGATCTGGAAGTACCCTATGTATGCTGAGTATATCGACTGCAGCGAGAGCGTCCAGCCGGCGGGCTCGACAAGGGTAAAGTCCGACATGGTGGTGGTCGACGTCTAGGAGGACAGACAATTTGGCGATGCTTGGCAAACTGGACTTCGCATCCACCGAAATTCCGGTCTTCGTCTTCTACGGCCATCATCATGATCCACGTCGAATGATTCTACCTCCAGGCGCTCAGTTCCAGCTACATATATGGCATAGTCTCGCCTGCTTGTCGCCGTTAATTTGACTTGTCAATTTCCTGATTCTCTATGGTCTTCAGCGTCCTAACTGCAGGCCAGCCACGACTTAGCGGAGTGTCCATGACTGTCACCACTGCGAACATACGGAGGCAGCATCGTAGTCGAACCACTGGCTTTCCCATGCATATACCCATATAGCTCCTCCAACCACGGAGTTACGGCGAAGCTTGCCCGTGAAACTGCAAAAAACCCCGTTCAGGTCGTCAATTTGGACTTTTCAGTCAGCTAATGCATGTAGCTCGGACACTGAATCCCGCTTTTTATACGTACTCTTATTTCTGAAAAGGCTGTCACGTCGGTGACTCTCTGCAAGTATCCGGTTGTAGTCATGCCAGTGCTTCGAACTAACAATAACTATTAGTCGATAAAAAAAGGACCGGACATATGGAAGATCAATCACTCGGATCACTCGCTCTTCTCTCGCACTGCCGCGTCAACCATCCTGCTGGATATATGTCTTATTTAATATCACAGGGAATGCCATCTGGTTGCCATTACTCCCCGAACACAGTCATTTTATTCTCCACTGTCGTTCTTTCCGCTTCTACTACTAGGACGCTTTGGTCGACCTTCCCTTCTACCGCTCCGACGGACGCTGGTATGTCAGTTTCACCTTCATCATAGATGCACCCTCAATTAGTCCATCGATGCCTAAGCAGGCACGCGAAAATTACGTTCATGGGCGCTTGGCTTCTCGAGTTCGTCTGTTCTGTACCATCCCGAGACTAGGTCTTTCGGATGCTTGTTCTTTTCCTCCTCTGTACCCTATGTACTGCTCAAGCAGCGTCGTTTCATAATGTGTCAATACCGAACAACGCTTCGGAGATTGTGTATACTCCTTTCTTCTGTGACTCTACTGAGGGTGGGGATTGCAGGGGTGGATGGTACGTTCTTCATTTCTGACTCCGCATACGACTCTGACCAATCGAGTTCATCTGTAGGCAACCTATTAACGTCGATGGTAGCACTGTCATATCAGCCGATGGTCTTGATGAAGGGGGAACCGCGATAATACCTCAGATGTTCCTGCAGATCCATGGCGAGTCTACGCCTTGCTTACCCTTCATTACTATTCCTAGCCTAACATACCCAATTGCAGCCGCGGCAATGTTCGTCACAACATCTTCCCAGTCCAACGCAACGATCAACATCACCGTTTCCGCTGGTAACACGTCAATAGATCAGCAATTTCAGCCTCCACTGTCCACTATCACTGTCGTCAACCTCATTGAAGATGAGGTCACGACTTTCAGTATTACTTTTATCAACGGGACCCGGCTGGATGTAGGGACACTGATAGCGCAAGTCTCGGATAATTCCTCGTGGGTCTGCCAGCACTGCTGTCCTTTTTTTCATTAATCAAGGATATTCGAAAGGGAAACTGTCCTACCGACACAGACGTTACCTCCTGCAATAGTTATACCTTCGTCTACAACTATACTGGCGACGCCTACAGGCGCTGCACCAGCTAGGAGCTCAGTGAACAGGAGTAAGCAACTAGCGCTTGCTCTAGGATTGACGTTGGGGCTTGGGCTTGGGCTTACATTAGTGTCCATTGCGGCGTACCTTGTCTGGGAAAGATCAAGGACGATGGACGGAGACTTGGAAAAGACCGAAACTCGGTCTATATTCCAGTTATTACGGACTCGTAGACAGGGGGACAGTTCATGGTTTTGACGTTCCTCTTGTGCTAGCTCTCCTCACTGTACAGTAGTATTTTGTTGTATCCATCTGTTTAATTCGGCCGTTCGCGGCTATGACATCATCGTTACTGTGCGTCTTTCACCCACCGCTTGCAACCCTTTGCAACCCTGACAATTCGCTCCAATGACGTTAGAAGGGCCTGTGTATCTCTCAGAAGACGAGCCTCAAATACGGAAGGCCCTTCTCATGGATTCTCCCCAGTGGCCACTGCTTACTTGTTTTGACCGCCTCGCACGAGATTATTCTATGAAGTTGTATTACGAAACGGTCAATGAAGACGGGGAAACTGATATCGTCCATGACCAGACATTTCAAGTAGTTAGATTAAAAGCCTTCTTTGCCACTGTGACGGGATTCATTACGGTTTGCGCTCGCATTTTACTTTTTTTTTGTGTTTATTCTTATCTTAAGGGCGACTTGGATCTCTCAGGCCGTCATCTGTCTGTAAGTCTAACGTAGGAATTTTCATGGACACAAACTGAGGGATTATCTTTGCAGCGATTTGAATTCTTGGAAGTCCGTCTCGTGGACTTTATCACCGACTTGATGTCGGTCCACCTTCTAGCCGAGGAAGATGGCGAGTCGCAAAGCACCCACCCTGGGAGTTTCTGGTGTACGATCATCGAGTATAAATTCAAAGACGACACAAAATGGAAAAAATTCAAATCCAAATGGTTGATACCAGATTTTTTCTCCTTTGGCTACGTTTGGGCTGAATTTGGTGGGCTTACTTTTCATTTTTGGGCATAAGGCACTGATACAATTCCAAGTCTCTGGGGCGGGGTTCTTATTCACCAACAAAAATCCATCGACACCATTCCAGGAGTTGTGTCTGATGGATCTCCCGGAGGAACTGCTCGATCTCGTTTTTCGTGAATGTGACATTCAGGATGCGCGCACGCTTTCCGCGACTTGTCAACGCTTAAAAAAGATAGCTATCCCTTACATCTACACGGTACGTCTACTGACCACCAATTCAGTTCTCGCTTATTGTGCTACAACTCCAGGCTCGCCTTTTGGGGTTTTCAGGACCTACGCAAAACGACGCAGACGTGGAAGAAGAAGCTGGAAAGGAGTCATTCAAGAAGTCCCAGTCCGAATTCATGGACAACTTAGATTTTCTCTTCACTCTCCCTGATTTCGTTACCAGGCTCCAGAAGGTCCGTTTCTTCGACCACTGGATGGGATATCTGCACAGAGAAGCCCTCGCCGTACCCCGTGCATCGTCCCTTGTCATAAATGTCCTGAAAAGCTGTCGAAGTCTAACCACCATCACCTATGATGGCTTCAGCGTTGACAACCATTTTGTGACGGCCATGTCCTTGCTGCCCAACCTCCATACACTGTGCCTCCTCCGCAGTACTTTCGTATATCCTCCAGATACATACGACTTTTCCGATCCGGAGCACCTACCACAGCTGGCGCACGTCCGCGACCTATCCCTTCTCCTAGAGTACTTCGGGTTCGAAGATATCGCTGTTTGGAATTTCGTCTATTTCTGTCCTAATGTGATTGACCTGTCTATTATGACATGTCCTGGACAAGTAGGCGTTTTTCTGTGGAATACCGGGGGGCCTCAACTCCAGTCCCTTCGTAATCTATGCATTGACGGGCTCTTTCCATCTTGCGTTAACTCTCTCAGAGAGTGATTCGTTGCACTCTATTCGTTGCCCCATTCCCCTCCGTTATCGTGCGTCAAACTTGGATTTGCTATACCGTTCTATGATGTTAGCGTCGACGAATTGCTGGTCGGACTTCACGACTTCCCCATTCACGACTTAGTCATAGATGGACTAGCAGAAGGCAAGCCAGCTCTAATCGAAAACATAAGCCGCCGACTTCCAAACATCAATTCGTTGACTCTTTTCCGTCGGCAAAGCTCCCGCCAACGAATAACAGTTCCATGCCGCTGGCCTCAGCCTCCGTGGATGTATGCCTCCCGCTTTTCTGGTTTCTCCAACTTGCGATCGTTTGCGTGGAATTTGCATTTCGCACGCGAAGATATAGCCTCACGAGATATGGTCATCCTAGAGGGGAGAGCGGCTGATTTTGAACCCTACGTCCTTCCGTCCGACGATAGATTGTGGAATCAGTGGGATGATTGGTCGTCCATAGACGCTAGTAATATCATGGCGCGTGTGTTTGCCGTCTATAATCCGCTGCTGGAGGATGTTTCTATCTACCTGGGAAGAGGAGCAGTGAAATGGCACACTGGGACAGACGGTTCAGTCGGATCTCTGGAATTCAACCTGGATTCGTGGAATCCGACGTGGGAAGAACAATTGGATCGCGCGGTTATTGTTGAGCGATGAATAATGTTGTCTTTTTGTTGCACTCTAGCCTAGCTTCTGATATTGATGTACATTATTGTCCAATTTAATTACATATTCAATTGCATCAAAACTGGCACGTGCACGTACCTTCACCTTGTACAGCGACCACCACCACACTAGCCAGCCGCCATACATTTGGTGGAGAACGAATCCCAAATACGCAAATCTCTCACTACCTATCGACCGTCCTGGCCACAGCTGACGCGTTTTGACTTGCTTGCCGCGTACACGAGATTCGTATCCTCTGATCTTTCAACAGTGCCTCCGAAAGTCTACAAATGCATCAACGAAGAAGGCGACACTGACATTATCGAAGATCCTTGCTTTCAGGCGATGAGATTCCACGGGTTCATGTTTTCGTGGGCGGGATTCGTGAAGGTATGAGTCTCTCCGACTGTAGCAGCAACGGAAGCCTCAGCATCGTTGCATATGTAGGGAGACCTTGACCTTTCTGGGCGCCACCGCTCTGTGAGTGTTATGCCACTTGTTCAATTCCACAATGTTCAATGGCACTGTCCGGAAGCGACGCGTCTTTTTCGACCCTCTCGTGCATGAGTTTGCTTCCGATCTTTCAACAATCCAGGCATTGACTGTTCAAATCGTCGATAACGAATCAGGGATGACAAACCCGTCTCTCCCGGATGACACTGTCTGGGAGAAATCTTGTGCGAAATGGCTGATACCGAACGGGCTCAGCTTTTCTTACGTTTCTGGTCTCGCGCAGCCATGTCAGTACTCTACATTCCTACCCTACGTTCCTTACCAACTAGCATTGACCCATTTGGTAATTTAGTTTTTGACGATAATGGGGCTCTGGCAGAACCCAAATTCCAGGAACTGTGTCTTCTCGATATTCCCAACGAACTGCTTGATCTCTGCTTTCGTGAATGCGATGTTTCCGATGCTCGTGCCCTCTCTGCAACTTGCAAATATCTGAAAGTTGTTTCTCTCCCATACATATACGTTGTAGGTCTAAGTTTTGTGCTGATATCGTTGTCATTGAAGTCAGTGCAGGTTCGTTTACTCGGTGTGTTACCGGCAAACTTAACTTCACTGCAGGGGGATGCTCTCAAGCAGTCCCTGACACAGCCAAAAGACTCATCGTCGCTTCATCAGGCTCTTGGAAGATGTGTGGCTATGCTGGAATTTCTCCTCAGTCGTGCTGACATCACAGACCGGCTTCGAAGAGTCCGCCTCTTCGATTATTATTGGTGCCAGGACGAAGATGAATACATAGCAACATTCAATTCCATTTGTTCGATGCTCTCCGACGTTCTACAACGTTGTCCGAATCTGACGATCCTCAAAAACCGTGGTTTTAGCATTGGCGAACAATTTGTGGACGCGATAGCAACTCTATCTGACCTTCACACGATCTTCCTACACGGCTGCACATTTTCTTATCCTATGGACTTGCAGCTTCTCTCCTACCCTCGTTCACTTCCTCAGTTACGGAGCGTCCGCCATCTTACGTTTCTTATCGCTTATCATTTCATCTTCCGACCTGTTATCTTGCAGTTCATTTACTTTTGCCCAAACCTGGTCGAGCTTATTATTCTTCGGGAGCGAGGACGAGGAGCAGTATATTTACCTTCCAGATTCTCCGACTTTGCCAACCTCCACCATCTCCAGTATTTGTGCGTTGACGGCTTGCACTCTGATTCCATTGACCAGTTCAAGGAGTGGCTGACGGCACTTGGGTCCTCTACAACATCACATCCGCTATCTCATGTCAAGGTCGGATTGGCGCATTCTCAATCCGATATGGATATCCTTCACCTGGTGGATGTACTGAACCAGTATTCTATCCGATCGTTATACCTTGACGGACTGCTGGAAGGGCGTCCAGAACTCATCAGTGGCATAGCAGAGAGGTTGCCTGGCCTTGATGCCTTGACGCTGCTCCGCCGGACCGGACGTCGCGAACGCTGGTCATGTTCTTGGCCGGAACCGGTATGGGTATATGCGTCCCACTTCTCAAATTTCACAAATCTTCGTTCTTTCGGCTGGAATATGCCCGTGCTGTTCGACCGGGTAACGCCTAAGGCTCTGGTACTGTTCGAAGGGGGAGAATACGGAGACTCAGTTCTCCCTTATGCTGGACTGCCCCCCCTGGGAGCAAGACGACGAGTTGTCGGAGGATGACGAGCGCCATCGGATGGCTGTTGTGTTCGCGGCGTTTATTGCGACGCTGGAAACTATCTCGTTCTGTACGTCGGTCGGAGGGATTGATTGGCGCATCAAGAGAGTGGATGGGCGGACAAATATCGAATACGTAGGACTGAAGGACCAAGGCGGACCGCGTTGGAATCCTACCTGGGCAAAATCTTTAGAGTCATCAGTAATGATTTGATCCTTCCTACATATCTGCACGGGTTATGTACTGCGAAGTCCCCGCGGAAATAAGCCAACACATAAGTAATTCCGTACGACTACCAAACGGTGAATTGACTGTCTAAGAAGCTTGAAACCCCGCACATTTCACTTAGTCTTTTACTCTAGTGCGGTACTACTCAGGAAAAATTCTAGTCACGTTTTCCGCATCGTCTCCACTCCAGCATTTCTGGACTAGTTGTTTTTAGCCCAACGGATGGCCTTTAAAACGGCGTCTTCTGCTCGCTTCTTGCTATCCTCACCTCAGAACAACCATGGCCATCTCCTCTGCACAGACTGCTGAAAAGATATCTTCGCTCGATGAGGTCCAAGCCATCACAGAAAAAGTGCATCTCAGCTTTTCTAACTGTGAGTTCGATTATGGTCAGGATAGTCGCCATTTTTGACCACACAACAGGCCCCGATGAAAGGATGAAGTTTCTCTTCAAGAACTTAGTACAGTAACTTATGCTTGAGTATCGTCCAGTTGAGACCCCTTGCTTAGGTAGATCATATCCACAATTTCGTTCGAGAGACGTCTTTGACTCGCGAGGAGTGGTCGTAAGTTGTGTGTGACCGTCTGTATTATTCTTGATGCTTGCTCCATTTCAGAGCCACGATGGACTTTCTGGACAGATTCCGTCAAGAGGATCGGCGTGAGTGACACGCCCTCAGCGATGAAAGTTGACTCAACTTGCTAACCCGCACAATTACTAGATATTGCGGTCATGTCCAGTATCCTTGGCGTGTCAGCTCTAGTGGATTTGATGAATAGTAGCAAGCCTCCTAACGCAACGGAGGATGCGATATTGGGACCCCTCTATAGCGACAATACTCAGATATGTGGGTTTGAAATAAGAGTGTTCGGTTACCGCATCTGATCATCTGTCACAGTGAAGAATGGCGACTCTATCGCTTCCGAGGGTAAAGGTGACTACTTGTATATATCCGGACGTATCTTGGACGTCCAAGGAAACCCTATTGCTGGCGCAGTGATGGATGTCTGGGAGGCAGATCAAAACGGGGTGTACGACCTGGAGGTTGAGATCTCTTCTGTGGCCGCTATGGAGTCTTGTGCGCTGACGAAGCCGATAGCGTCCAGACTACAACGACAAGCCTGATTGCCGAGGACGTTTCACGACCGGAGGGGATGGTTCATTTGCATTCAGAGCCGTCAAGTTGATTCCTTCATGTTTTTAGTTAGAGCATCTGCTGATAATTCGTGCGTTGACATAGGCCATCACCATACCAAGCTGCCATCACGGGTGGACCTGTTGTAGATCTGCTGGATGTTCTTAACACCCACAACTACAGGCCGGCGCATCTTCACTTCAAGATCGTCGTAAGTCACATAAGTTGTCAGACGATTCTCATATGCTAGCTAACGGTATATTTCATACAGGCACCCAACTACATGGAACTCGTCACCCAGCTGTACTTTAAAGGTGATCAATATTTGGAGACGGACGTTGTATTTGCCGTCAGGCACTCCCTCATTATGGTGGGTTCGGTTTATATCAGAATTAATTGGACGGGCACTTACACCAACCCTCCTCCCAGGATCCGAAGCTGATTACAGACGCGTCCATTACCTTGGCTCGGGGTTTCAAAGACGCAAAGCCGCACCTTGAACTTGAGCAAGACTTTGTACTTGTCAGGGAGCAGGAACTTATTAAACCAAAAGCCAAGGCCTGATCTCTTTATGAGGCGGAGGGAGGCAATGTTCGATATATCTGTGCAGATAAATACCTTTGGTTGAACAGGATTTGTATCAGTCGATTTGGGAACTGGAAACCCGAACTGCCAGTCGATTGGTGTCAGGCCAGTTCTCGGACCCTAAGGTAAACAGCAGTAGTAAGTGCTGAGTCAGAAGCAGGGGAGACGCATGTCCAGTAGACGTGCCAAGCCTCGGTAGCAAGTGACGCGTCATGCACTGCCAGTGGCATGTGACGTGTAAGCCCGGATCACGCGTGTCCTGGCCATACAGGATGCGTATCGTTAATGCCAGAGACGCGTAACCATGAGCAGAGCTATTTATAAATTAGTCAGTAGTATTTAAGAAGAGAAAAATGAATGATAAAAGAAAAAAACCTTCCACCTTGTATCAGTATTGAACATAAGCGAGACAGTTCTTGCAAGTGTTTCTCAGCATCATAAGATCTCCAGGATTTTGTGATATCAGCATTCAGTTTATGGATGACGATGACTATGACAGCAGCACCATTGAACAATCATTATTGGTACCCACAAATCAGATGCATGCATGCAGAGACCGAGTAACAAGTTAGGCTCTGAATGATGACATTGGGACCGAAGCAGCTAAACACATATTCTGCGAGTTGTTTTGGACAAAAATCACCTACCACAACTCGCACCGACAAAGAACGGATTCATCCAGCAGTGAAGCAGAAGCAACCGGCCAAGAAAGAGAAAGAACAACTCAATGACTCAACGAAGGAACCATAGGTGGACGCCTGACAAGAATAACATCGCGCGTGAATTTATGAAGGCTATCAAAGCATTCCAGGTGATAGAAGTAGCCTGAATCATGTTCTCCAAGTCCGAAATGAATACCCGCTTTGAGGTTAGTTCCCTTGGTGTTACTCTGACTTTAGTAGGAAATCGAATCCCGGTGGCTAGTCTCGTTCAAGTTGATTTGTGGTGACATATCGAAGTAGTAATGATACATTAGTGGTATTCTTCAAGCATATAGGTGCGCATCCATATTCTCATTGACACGGCGACTATACATGGCACCCATCACGATTCAGAGATTTCAGGCCTTTTTATTTTTCCTATTTTGGTTTGCTAACAGCCATGTACATCTCTCCTATGAAACTGAGAATTTGAACAGCCCCTTCTGCTGGGGGAATGAATATAAACCATATCCAGCTAATACACTATATACGTCTCAGCTCAGTTTCAATCAGTGCGATCCCTTTCAAGTAGAGCTACCAGAACTTAACATCCTATTATTATCC
Organism: Armillaria mellea; assembly: GCA_030407055.1. Taxonomy (NCBI): domain Eukaryota; kingdom Fungi; phylum Basidiomycota; class Agaricomycetes; order Agaricales; family Physalacriaceae; genus Armillaria; species Armillaria mellea. The sequence continues at coordinate 4,773 of JAUDZF010000345.1, read as the reverse complement.
CACCGTAAGGACCTAATGGCCATATGAGCTAATGAATAATGAATCACGAAGAGACATACCCGGGTGATCATCCACATTACTCTCCAGAATGTTCTTGGTTTCTCCGACGGTGCATCGAGCGTCGTCGTTGTCTTGGCCTTATCAGAGGGAAATCGTCATAACTGTCAAAAGCTACGTTATGAGAGCTTTTACCTGGGCAGACATTCCACACATTGTCGTCGGTGATGTGCTTCTCGCCAGAGCAATGATGAAATCCTAGGAATCTCCCTGGATGGGTTATATCCATCAGTAAACCAAGCGGTGTGAGTGTTACTGTTTCGTAGTCGTACCTGGGAGAATAGGTACTGGGTCTCTCCTGGAATTGTTTGAGAACATCGCTCTGGAATTAGAAAATGGGAGTCGCGTACTTGTTGCTCACATGGGACACGTTCAGAGTCACATCAACGTGATCCGCAAAAACTTGGTTTCCGACCTGAATATAATGTGCTGAGTGTGTGCTGAGGTACGAGGTATAAAATACTGCATACCCTGGGCATACCAAAGCTGATAACAGACACCGACGCTGTAGGAAGCTGCAAGTCAAGGTAGACACCATCTAGAAGAGCAATAGCTCCTCCAAGGGAGTGTCCAACGATGGTGACAGAGGTCGTTGAATACTTCGACATAGCAATCTTTACCGATGCCAGAACTGCTATAGCCGTGCTGGAAGATTTCGATTGATTGATTCTGAATCTGCCAAAATGCAAAACGTACTTTTCCTGTGCCTTTTTGAAGCCACCGTGAACTTTTATGGTTGACCCTAAGCCAGGAAACAAGCTACTATCGAGACTTTCAAGGAAGAAGTCGAGATCTGTAATAATAGGTAGGCTGTGAAAACGAAGACATGAAGGGATTGCGGAATACGAAAGCAGATGGAGAGACTGACATTTTCGTGGTATCGGTGCCCTGGTGGCCAACGATGATGGTGTTAAGGCTGGGATCATAACCCACATACCAGAACTGTACATCATCGCCGTCACCGCCCGACGCAACTGGTTTGAAGCCTGGGTTCGCCTGGCAAGAGACTGAGGAGACCAATGAGAATCATCGACATACAAAGGAAACATTGGCTTACCGCCGCAGTTCCAGGTCAACGTCGTCGATGGCTGACAGGTAGCCGCACCGGCGTAGAAAATGTAGGGCCTGAAGGCGGAGACTTGGGCAGAATCCAACGTCGTCACTGACTGACGCCATTCGGGGACAGATGACTGGAGCGGTGAAGCAGACGCCAGAGAGGCAGCGAGTGAAAGGGCAACCCAGCAAGTCAACGAAGGAACCATGGCGAGAAGTCTCCCAGGGATAGACAGGACAGGGTACCATCTCGAATTTTATAAGAGCTAGTCAGATAATGGCGGCGCGCACTGGAGGTACCAATTCATGCTTCGGTATAGCCGAGAGCAGTTGTAGACTCTGATTCTTTGTTCGTAATACGTATTCACTGCTGCATGTCAGAATTAAAAAAGAAGAGAAGGATGAAACGTTGCCAACGCAAAGCCATAGTATATAGACCTGTAGATCGTCTTGAATGGGAGAAGAGCTTGCCTCCCATTCAAGACGATCGGTTTCTAGTGAGTATACTTCCCGGGGGTTCTATTTTTTATTTTTATTTTTAAAATAAACCTGAAGTGCCTTCCGGGTGAAGATCCTAGCTATCCACTCCTAGCCGGATCCTTTTCTCAAGACTCCGGACTCGGACGTTCCAGAGAACCGAGACAGCTTCGCCACGAAACTTGGGGTTGATAACTGACTAGCACCGGCAGTGGCATTAGCAAGAGCATGGCGAAATCTGAGCCAGGCGAGAAACGACTCACCATGATCTACTGGTCACGGCGACAGGATTTCTCCTCCAGTGATTGTATGGCTTCAACTGTGTCGCAGAAAAGTGACAAGTTCAACGTTATATCAGTAACTGGATGCGCCTTTCTTTACGATCTATGTGCGTCGATGGATACCTTTCGTTGAACGAATAGTGAGGAGTAGTATCTGTGCCAGTCGATTCGGTTTGAAGCTGCTAAACACATGTTCCGCGAGTTGTTCTGGACAAAAATTGGTCACCACGGGGACATACTGCAGTTGAACGAAGATCAAGACTCTGTCTTCGTCAAATTGAGGATGACGGGTCCCGCGCAATGGCTGCAAAGATATGTCATTGTTATCTTTACATACTCGATGTTCGATGTCTCTAGCGCCAAAATGAATAATTCAGTCTAAACTTGGCCAATGACGCGTGACGACCAGGAACTTTACATGGCCAGATTGCGGTTCCATACCTATTATCTCCCAAAGCACAGAATTCCATCGCTTCTGGATTTGTTCTAAATATCCCATAGGCCTATCCAGGGATGCATCTCGCGCAACTCGGCAGGTTCCACTCCTCGAACAATATCTTGGCATTGAACTAGCCTCAGCTCTCTTCCTCGCATTCGCCGTATCCGACGCATGGGCTCCGCGTCGTCCATCTCTTTGTCAGACGCCTGTCGGTCCTCGGGGGGTAGAGTCTCAGAATACTTATGGGTAACGGTCAATACCGCGTGCGTCTTGGTCAGGGCATGGGATGTCGCCGATGACAGCGGTGTAACGCCGTCTGGATGATCGCCCTCTTCTGGCTTGAATTGTCCCAGGAGAAGCGCAGAGAAGAGATCGCCGACTCCTGAGAAGTACCCAGGAATGAGGGGTACACAACCGGCATGGATGGTAGGTTTTTCTGAGGTGGCTGACCAGGACGAGGACATGCACAACAGATGGTCAGAGTGTTCTTCGGGGGGAGGACGGATGTTGGATGGGAGGAGATCAGCAAGCCATGTTGTGAGCGGGATGGAACTAATGACGACGTTGGGGACGCCGTAGTCCTTGTGCAGAATGGTCAGGGCCTTGCGTAGAGATGCGAGGTCATGGAGGGTCGTGTTGGCGAGGGTTCTTCGGAAAAGTTAGCCTGCGTGAAGGGTAAGGAAAGGGTGGCACTTGCTCGGCTTCGAACCAGTTTGGGGTGATCACGCTGGCGAGGAAGAGCATGCTCGGTAGACCGGTACCACGTCTGGGGCAACATATAAACGGCCCGCGTCCCCCATCACGGCTATAAAAAAAAAAACTCTCAGTAGACAGCTTGAGTATAGTACAAACGGGTGCTTACGATCAGGAGGTATATGAGCTCCGGCTTGCGTTTCTCTTCAGCTTGGCTGCTAGTTGACCAATTGCTGTAAGGGCTTCTGCACCGGGAATATAACCTGCACATGACATGATCAACTGAGTCACGCCACCCAGAAATGTGGCATACCAGTCAACAGCCGTGTCGGGCTCAGCAGCTCATTGGCCTCCATCGACTCAAATATCGAATTAAGCTCTGCCGCATTCGCCTTACTCCCCCCAGAGCGACGGTATCCTGACTGATATGTCGTCTCAACAACTTTTGATCCTATGGAGAACAAAGGAATACCTGCGTGGTTCGAAAGATGGACGGTGTTTACTACCTTTTTCGTGTCAGTTTTTCATCAAGAGTGGTAATCACGGAGGACATACATCGACATCGTATCCAAGACACTGCAGCGAAAATACTGCAGCTTTGCCTCCAACGTAGCCAAAGGCGACGTGGGATTGGATGCTGAGGATTCGTTCGACCATGGAGAAGGGTGGGTGTGAGATATTATTCTAAGTAGATATCTGTATCTGCCTGATAATGAGTGCGACGTATAAAAGTCATCACTAAGCATACATATGTTCCTTGAGGTAGTATCGTCCAACGTGCTAACCAGAGAACATGAAGAAAGGTCAGCCAGAAAGAGAAGAAACAAGTTCGAGTCAAAGCCGCGCTTATCTAAATGCAATTGCCAGCCAAGCGTCCGGCAATTTAAAATAATGCCGACGTTCCATTTATTAATTTGTTTATGTGCTTATGTACGGCTTCTGAACTTTGAATTCCGGATGCTCATAGGGCCCCGGAACCTTTGAATTCACGGTAAATAAAAATACCTTAAACCCTGAGGCCTGAGTAGTATGTAGTTACTAGTAGGACCTAGGTACTGATAGTGTTAAATTTTAATACTACCAAAACACTCTATCACCTGCTTCAATGTCGGTAGCTGGAATCGAACCAGCGGCTCTTCGGAGTTGTTATCCACAACGAAGTGATTAACCCCTAATCGATACCAACACATTAAATGCGTCATATCAGCACACTATCAATCATTCAAGAATCCCTGATAGCCTGGCTACTCAGTGGACTAACTCTTCCCATGATCAGGTTCAGGCCGATGCTGAGCACCTCCGTAGGGCCTCGTGCACACAAGCGAGAGTCACAATCGTCCTTTAGGGTATGTTGGCCTCATACCACCACCGCCGAATGAACAGTATTCTAGGCTGAAGCTAAGAAAGAAGCTTCGATTTGGTGTTCGCCAGTGATGATGTCGTAAGCATTTCCTTTGCGGTGCCTCGTCTTCTACAGCCTGGCCACTTTGCCATCATCATCCCTCGCCAGGCTGTGCGTGGCATCGCCCAAACGCCATTGTCGTGTCTTAGTATTCGTCAATGGGACAAGCAACGGCTCATATTTTGTTCAATCCATCCATTAATTCTCACTGCGGCTCAGCGTTAGCATTAGGCATTTACTGCATCTCAAATTTTGGAACGCGCTACCCAAGAGGATCCTGAATAAGTACCTCGTTGCAGTCCAAGAAGGTCGTGGCGTGTGGAAGGACAGTGACGATAAGCGTGTCGGTGGACATTTTATATCGGAGTAGA
>JAUDZF010000344.1:0-23715 GCA_030407055.1 Armillaria mellea | reverse complement strand
TGCTTTGAGTGATAAGATAGGTGATAAGCATCTGATAAGATAAGATAAATGGAAAAATCATAACAGAAACATTTTTCATACCATTTTACTGATGGCCTTTTTAGGACTAACAAACACTTTGGTAAATCAAAACCTTTTAAGGTTTTGTTTTTTATCAGCTAAAATGAACTGGCCTCTGCTGTGAAGGGGTTCCTATGGACCACAAAGGAACCCTTATCAATAGAATAACCATAGCCATTCCATCTAACTGAATAGAAACAATGGAATCATGCAATCCTTGTAAGTTTAATTACTCATCATTTGTATTGATACCCAAAGCTCATACCATATTTATTTAGATACAAGCTCCTATACTTAGACTATGAATCATATAAATTAGCAGCAACTAGATGCATAATGGCAGGAAAGCATTCCCCCATGTTTGTGCTAGTGGCCTTATAGCTACTTAATCAATCACTGATTTTAAAAGTGCATATCCTTGACTGAAGTGAATTTAAGTTTACCAAGTCAACCCAAAAGGGCAGCTACAGTAATCTAGAAGAACTAAGTAGAAAAGGGTTGTCTCCACATTTGCACTTTGCTAGTTCCTAAAACTACTCCACATACAAAGGCCTTGTGCTCCCAAGCCCATTAAAGTGATCTAGACATACCCAGTCAACCACAGACAGAAGACATTGTCTAGTTGAAGTTAAATAAGCCATTGAACACTTTAAGTTTGAACAGTTAAAGAGTCAGGGAAATCTAGAGTCAAGGACTTTTGTAGAACTTTGGTTCTTTGCTGCAAGTCTATGTGCTTGTATTGTCATTGAGTCAAGGGCTCCTTGTAGACCATCTAGGTCTTTGATTGTTTGTTGTTGAAGTGTTCACTAGTCAAGCCTTAAAAAGCTCTCATTGATGAAGTCAATTCAAGTCTGAACAACTCATTACTATATCTACCACCCCATATTCATATACCTCACTACTGTGATCAGTGTATCTTGTGTAGACACCTCTAGAATTGAATTGAAGTTACCTTTGAACAAACACAATTGATTATCGCTATCTAAGTACACTACAAGTGCTTTTATCATACTCATCCTTGAACTTAAATATTGGTGATTATATATTATATATGTGTGTGAGTGATTTAGTACCTAGATTGATGATCTAGACACTTTGTTTCATTTGTGTGCTGCTTGTTACCAAGCACATCACTGGGTCCACCCTCTGAACACTGTACCAATAGGCAGATCATTGCCCTACAATGATGGACCATCCTGGCCCAGAAGCTAGACATAGAATTGCAGACTTATGACCCTGCACTGCAGAGGAACAGGCAGAGTTGGAATGAGAGCTTGGGAACTTGGCCAGGAGACACATGGTGTGGCAGAACTAGGAAACTACTCACTACTAGGGCAGGGTTTTTTAATAATTTTAACAATTTTATGTATGATCTAGAAACCTTTAGCAGGGCCAACATGTATGGCCCCAATACACCTCATTCCTCTTATGACCTCCAAATACTAGATGGCATACTCCTCCCTGAACCCCTGTGCAACTCCCCACCTGCTCGACTACTAATGTCAACAAGCTGAATTTGGCAACACAGCTATCACCCCAAACAAGGAACTAGCTGACTATTCACTGCTGCTGGGGAAGCCGATATACCTCTTCCTGAGAGTGCAATGTCTGAAGACTCTCTGTACACTTGATATACCTCAAACCCCAGGATTAACCCCCAAAACTGGCACCACTCACAGAAGAACAGCTTAGGAGCATAATAGCAAAGTCAATAGGTGGAGACAATATGGCACCCATGTCAACCAGCAGATCTGAGACCTGGAAGACAGGATGAACAAATACTGACCACCTTCCTCCCCCTCAAGTAGCGATGGCAGCAGATGGTTGATACCACAACCACCCTATGTACCAGGCTATCCACCTAACCCCCCACCTGTAGGCATCATGCCAGACCATGCCCCCTTTCTCCAAGTCAAACCTATGACCCATCAGGTCCTGGACAAGTTTGCAGGAGACTGCACTGACATCAAAAGATTCATTAGCAACTGCAGCTCATACTTGCATGTTTGACATCTACTTCCCCTACCTTTCAGAAAATCCAATTCATGACCTTGCTTTTCAAAGACAAGGTGAAAGACTGGTGGGTATACAAGAGACCTGAATTCTACCATGAACAAGCCTAACAAACTTGATACCCAAACTGGAATAAGTTCTGCAGGCTTATTTGGACTCAGTTCTCTGACCCTGCAATAGAACAACTCCATAAAAATGAATAATGAAATCTGAATGGGAAATAGGCCAGCTGTCATCTTCTTCCAAGACCTTGAAGTCCAGGCAAAACTTGCCAGACTCTGAGATGATAAAGGAGAGTGAGGAAAGATGATCACTGCAGTATGTTGGGGAATCCCCAAAAGTTATGCCCATACCATTGCAAACCAAGGACTCTGAGTTCCCAAGACATACCCCAAATGGAAGGAACATGTCCCCCAACTCTACATAGATTGACAAAAGCAGTTGATCTTTGACCAAATGCTAGGATGTTCCAAGGATGCTGCAACTGACAACACAACTGATCAACAACAATCTAAGCCCCAGCAAACCTGCTGAGGCCACAAGTTCCACACTGGCCAAGCTGTCAGGACAGAGTGGGACTACCACTAGGGATGCAGGCACTGAAAGGTGGACAACATGCAGAAACAGGGCCAGGCGATGGAGATAGACCAATTGAGGAAGGAAGGAAGATATTATTGATGCAAGGAGAAGAGGCATATGTTGAAGGACTGCCCTGAGAGAAGGAGCACAAGGACATTCACTCATAGAAGTTACTGAGCAGGAACCACAGACTGACTCAAAGGTGAAGGAGATAAAAGATTAGGTTGTCAAGGGCTCAATTTCCCTTTGATGACCTCCTCAAGTACTAGTGTGATCTTGTCTTCTGCTGCCAGACTTATGATACCTTTTTAGTTACAACCCCTGTTTTATCTACTGCACTCAAATATACCTGCTTTAAATGTCTCCAGCATGACTAGCAAACCAGTAAAAGAATAAACTGCTATGCCACTCTAGTGAAATTGAGTGACATGAACTCAAGCACTGATGAGGTTGACACCTCAATGCTAAACAGAGAAAAGACTCCCTCAGCCAGAGAGTTGGCAGAGAGTCTCCCAAAGAATGACTTGCCAGATCCCCTAATATGGGAATTGTCTACATGTGAATCCTCTGGGGGAGATGCCTCTGCAGAATGGTTAATCAGAGCATAACTATCTGCAAGGGAAAAGGCTCTGTAAAGTGACCTCATGAAGTTGCACTAAAGGGCAACCCCATCCAGAAACAACTGAATCACTGTGTTGGGAGCACTGGGGAAGCAGAGCACAGCCCTACCTGTCGCCTGGCATCAGACATGAATGGTGACTCCAATCAATGCAACAAGAACACAATAGGCCTGGGTGAACCTTCTGTCCTTTGAAGGGATAGCCCCAATGTACAGAACAGATGTAGGTATCCTCCTGTTGCACCCCCAGTCCACCCCAATGAAAACACATGACCAGCTAAGGATGACCAGAAAGCTGCAGGAACAGGACCTGCTGGTGTCTAGGCAGTAAAAAGGGGGCTGGATGTTACCATGATAGAAGTCCTAGATGAGGAAGATGACACAGCCTACCAGCAATAGTGGGCCAAGCAGAGAAAGGAGAGTGCTGCTCAGGAGAAGGAAGATGCAAAGGGTTACAACCTTTTTACCTCTCCCCTCCTATACCAATTCCACCCATGTGAGGACAGATGGCTCAAGCCCTTCATGGCTGAATGGACCCTACATGCGATCTGTGAAGCTCACACTGAAAGCAAAGCCAAGACCATCCTCCACTGCTAGGTCCACCAAGACCAAGTCAGCAAGATCATTGGTGATTTGATCAACAGCCTGAAGCAGGGAGGTGAGGTAGCACTGGAGGAGCTATATAAACTCCAACAACTGATTTATTACATACAAGGCACCAAAGTCACCAGGTAGGACTTCATACTCAACATCCAACTCAAGACTGCTATCAATATACAGACTCTTTCTGCCTAAGCCCTACTTGACAGTGGCTGTACTGGCAGTTTCATAAATTGATCCTATATCCAAAACCATCAGATTGACACTAAAAAGCAGCTGCCTCATCCCCATCTATAATGCTGATGGAACCCACAATAAGGCAGGTGACATCACTGAATTCATCAAGCTTCCACCTTACCATTGGAGAACACAGCAAATGCATTGACCTAGCAGTCACTGACCTTGGCTTAAAAGATCTTTACCTCAGCTATGACTGGCTCAAACACTATAACCCCATAATCAACTGGAAGATGGGCATAATCATCTTCAGACACTGCCAATGCACAAAGAACCCCTTTCCACTCCCCAACACAGACCCTGACAACTGGTGGGATGAAGAACTCAAAGAAGGAGAAACCATCCTTACCATTAACATATAGGAAGAACTTGTCATCTGCATGGTCCACCATGCCAATGACTTAGCAGTCCAAGCCAAAGAAGACCTTTGAAGAGATGGTACCCAAACACTATCATTCATACTGTGACCTGTTTTCAAAAGAAAACTTTGATGAACTCTCTGACCAAAAACCATGGAACCATGCTATCAAGATATCCCCAATGCCAAGTCAATGCTTGATCATAAGGTATACCCCCTGAACTGGAATGAACAAGAGCAGCTCAACAAGTTCCTTGATGAAAACCTGGAAACAGGATGAATCTCTCCCTCCAAGTCCCCTTTCACCTCACCCTTCTTTTTTGTCAAAAAGAAGGATGGCTCACTTCATCCTATACAGGACTACCAAAAACTGAATGAGATGATGATCAAAAACTGCTATCCCCTTCCACTCATTTCCAAACTCATTTCAAAACTCCAGAGAGCAAAGTACTTCACCAAGCTCGACATTCACTGGGGTTACAACAACATCCAAATCAAAGAAGGAGATGAAAAGGCTGCGTTCTGAACAAATTGTGGACTGTTTGAACCCACCATTATGTTCTTCAGCCTCACCAATTCACCTGCCACATTCCAGTGGATGATGAACAATATATTCAAAGACCTGATTGCCGAAGAAAAAGTCACATTTACCTTGATGACATCCTTATCTTCACCAAAGATTTGGCATGAACACTGCCAAATTGTATGATGCATACTTCAACACTTATGGGAAAACAAACTGTTCCTCAAAGCCAAGAAATGCAAGTTTGAGGTACTAAAAACTGAGTACCTAGGGGTCATCATCAGCCAGAACTCAGTATGTATGGACCAAGTCAAGGTTGCTGGCATTACTGAGTGGCCAACACCCACTAAGAAAAAGGAACTGCAGTCATTTCTCAGGTTCACCAACTTCTACCAGAAGTTCATCTGTGACTACTCTAAAATTGTCTGATCACTTAACTTACCCAACTAATAGGCAATGTGGCCTGGATGTAGGGAACAGCCCAAAACCAGGTGTTCCAGCAGTTAAAGAAGCAGATGGCAGAAGATGTAATCTTGGCTATCCTGACAGAGAAAGGACAATTCAAAGTGGAGGCCAACTCGAGCGATGGAGCTATAGGTGCCATTCTCAGTCAGCAGCAAGAAGGAAAGTGGCAACTGGTTGCATTCATGTCCAAGACCCTTATGGTCACAGAACACAACTATGAGATCTATGACAAGAAACTGCTACCATCATGCTCACCCTATCTGAATAGAGGCACTATCTAATGGATGCTGCTGAAAATGTAGAAATATGGACAGATCACCAAAATCTCCAATATTTCCAAAAACCCCAGAAGCTAAACTGACACCGAGCCCACTGGGTAATGGAACTCATGGAATATCACTTCATTCTTCATCATCAACTAGGCACTGCCAACGAGAAAGCAGACCTTCTCTCTTGATGGGATAACCATATGACCAGGGCAAAGGGGATAATGATGACGATCATAGTCCTCCAACCTGAGCCTTCCACACACTCAATCATTGCCAACAACTACCAAAGTCCACTCCAAGGTCTAGAATGCTCTTTGACAAAAGGAGCTTTGGGACCAGGGAATTGCTAACTTCCTGAACTATGGAACATGAGTATTATGGAAAATATAGTGGTATCTAGGTATTAAGACACAAATCTATTTAAAATAGAGCATACCAGTCTTGTATTCCATATATGAGGTTCTGGAGCATGGATTCCTCTAGATCCCTTTACAGCAATGTACAAATCACCATGTGCTTCGCCATTGACTCTTGTCCTCTTTATCACAATTTATGTGAAAGCATTTTAGCTATCCAACCTATATTGAAAGGCTGCAGCTGCCTCAGGTTGTGGAAGCCATGTTTGCTAATCTGATATCTTTAGAATCTTGTTCATCAATGGCTGATAACACCCTAAACAACAGCCCTGTGAACTTGCGTCACTTGGTTGCATTTTCTTGGCTCTTTGCACAGACAGCATTTGCTTGATACATGAGATAGATGACAGCAAGATATGTGGGGGTATCTCAGCTCATCTCTTGCATGATAATCATGAAGTGTCATCAAGACAAAGAGGCAATTGACCAAGGCTACTGAAACCTTGCAAGTACTTCTATCTCATGATGGAGGTTCTGGTACTAAAGGGTGAGTTGCTTAACTTGCTTGCTCTGATGTAAGCTCTGTGATTGATAGTGGGTCTGTAGTCTCAATGCAATCATGCTGGGTGTTAGACCCAGATTTCACATGACCAGAGACATAGTCTAGACCTTGACTGTTTTGCATTCAGACAATCACTAGAGGAATGACTGAGGTGTCTAAGGCTTGGATAAAGGAGGACTAAGGACTTAGTTGAGCTTGTTTGAGAGTGAAATGTGGTATAGATAAACTTTAGCTTGAAGCTGAGGTTACTACAGTGAGAGGTATGCTACTTATATATGAAAATTAGAATGCTAAGAATAGAATGGTGTCTGTAGTAGTTGTGCATGAAACAAAAAGAACAATGAGTCTGGTGGCTGATAGTCACACACTGTAGTAGTCCATTATACAAGTGCTGAGAATATCTGTTATAGTCATGGTAATCATAACTAGGTGCTTAAGATAAGATATAATAGTGATAAGCATCAGATAAGATAAGATAAGCAGAAAAATCATAATATTACCCCCTTGTTAAGACAGTTATCCTGACTGTCAGGTTCCTCTTTGGGAGTGTAAGCTGGTGAGCAACATCATTATTCCAGTATTCTTCTATAAGGTCCTTCCACAGGCATTCATTAGGGTTTTTGATCCATTTCTGAAATCCATCCTGTCATTGGGCCTTGTAGTAGACAACACCATCCTGATATTCATGGTTGAGAATCATTGTGACAGCTTTGATGGGATTGTTAGTTACAATTTTGGCTATGTCAACTCATTTGGCTTGCTGGATCTTGTCTTCATACTCCTGGATCACTTCCTGCATATGTTCCACTTCTGTCTCTCATACCCATAAGTTATGTTCCCAGGTTCATCTTTCCATTTAATGAAGTATTGGTGACATCTTTGGATCATTATCCACTTTTTTTCCCTAAACCCTTCATGTTTGGGGAGTCAAGTATCTCCTCCACCTCATATTCTTCATCATTGATGAGGTCAGTGGACGGTGGTAGGTGGTTGTTGTTGGTTGGAGAATATGGCAGCATGTAGTGGAGATAGGAGTTTCTTATTGAATCCTGGATGTATCTTCTACTGGTGGAAGCTTTAGTTTGTATGCTGATGCTCTGGCTTTGTCAAGGATTAAGAAGGGTCCAACTCATTTGTCATCAAGCTTCTTCTTGGGTCAGGGTAGGTGAAGGTTGGTAGTATCCAGCCAGATACAGTCTCTGACTTTGTATTTGATTGCTATGCATTTTCTTCTGTCATATTGGACTTTCATTTGTTCCACAGCCTTTTTCAGTGTCAGCTGGGTTTGTTTGTGTACTTTTGCCATGGATTCCATGAAGTTCTGAGCTGCTGAGTTCAAAAATGAGGAGGGTCTGACAGAATCTGATATTAGACATGGGTTATGGCTGTATAGGACCATGAAGAGGCTTTGCCAGTGGCAAAGTGAATGCAATTGTTGTGTGCAAACTCAGAAATTGGTAGCCATTTACTCCAGTTGGTTTGTTGATAATTGATGAGGAGTCTGAAGTATCCCTTGAGTTCTTGGTTCACTTGTTCTATCTGTCCATCCATCTGTGGGTAGAAGGCAGATGGTATGATTATGGGTCACCTGTTGTTAAGCCTAGACTTCTGTGGCAATAGCAACACTGTAACGAGCATGCCGACCCGGACATCAATGTTAGCCAACCCAATGGCTCCAACCTACTTATTGGACCCCATCAATTCCAAACCCCAATTTCTATTTCATATCTATCTCTATTTCACCTACTAATTTACATATTCATTTATCACACTAGAATCTGTTACAGTACCAAGTAGGTGTTATATTAGATTCCAGAATCCTCAACTCCTCTAGATACAGAATATTCCAGACTTATTATCTTTAGCCATGTCCATAACATTCTAGAGTCCAATCCAGACTCTGCTCCAGTATATAAACTGTAGAATTACTTGTACATACCTTAGTTGAATATCAACTTGGTTTAGCCCAATACTTCATTCTACTTTGGCCTTCAAGCCTAATCTATCTCTTGCTACAAGTCTGTGGATTCCGACTGTTGACTTCATCTTGATCCTACTCGTCCTCATCCACAGACTCCATCCATATCTATCTTAGGGCTTCGACCCAAGGGTGACATTGCTAATAGCTTCGCCAAGCCCATGCAACCCCAGACACCATCGGTGTGCATTCATTCTCTCTTCTATTGGCACAATCCTAACAGTATATTCAAACTCAAACCTTGAGTCGAAATTTTAGACATGTTAGCACAACCACACAACCACCCCATACTGAACAGTCCACCTCAGACACGATCCCACCTCATTTCACCATGAACAATATTCCTGCCTCCATCCAAAGGAGACTCTAATCTCTTTGGCACAGACTCGCTACCTCCCATCACTCCCATAGGGAAACCTACATGCACAGCGGTTTTACTGCTCGTCAATCAGATACCACGACTCCAAATCTGTTCATTGCCAACCATGCTGTTTCCAATGGCTGGGTGAATATCGGAATGACCCTCTGCAGACTCTGGTCACTCGACCTAAGTCTCTCTTCCCTGTTGATGAAGGAGACAATGGTGATGATGATAACAACTCTGATGATGAACCTGACACCCATAGCAATTGCACCCAGTGCCAGTTGCAGGGTCCCAATCACCCTTCTGGTGGTCCACCTAATCCAGGCAGCCCTGGAGGACCAGGTGGACCTGGAGGTAATCCCCTACCTAACAATGATGATGCCCACCTGATGCTCAACTTCATAAATCTCCTCCGAGGTCTCAGCAATCAGGTAAACAACTCTCCTCCATGGCCAGTCCATACCAAAGTCAAGGAACCTGATGTCTTCAATGGCTCAGACCCATGGAAATTGAAGGCATTCATCGTTTCCCTCCAGTTGAACTTTAATGACAGGCCAGACACTTTCTGTGTGGAAACTGCTAAAGTCAACTACACCATCTCCTTCCTCTCTGTGTGGCCCTGACTGGTTTGAACCAGATATCCTCAATCCCAACCACACCAACCCTCCTGCTTGGGCATACTCCTATGCTGCTTTCCTTTTGGAACTCCGGACTAACTTTGGTCCATTCGACACCATCAGAGATGCTGAAGATGAACTTGAAAATCTTTGCATGCATGACAGAGATGGATTATGAAGTATATAGTCCGGTTCAACTAGCATGCTGCTGTCATAGGCTATGGTGACAATTCCCTCTGCCATGCTTTCTACCGTGGACTTTGTACCTGGATTAAGATGATATGGCTCACCATGGTAAGCCTAATAACCTTCATGACATGTGGACTCTAGCACAGGAACTTGACATACAGTATTGGACTCGGAAGACCAAAATTGTGGGCAAAAACTGTGATAAACCCTCATCCTCCTCCTCTTCCAAACCTAAGGGTTCAGGTTCTAACTTGAGCTCTTTGTACAATTCCACAGCAACCAAGGTCCTCTAACTCAGGCTCTGCAAGTTTCCCTTCATCTGCTTCCTCCATTCCTCCAGCACTGCCAAGAAGCCCTATGCTGACAAGCTAGACAAGGTCGGCAAGCTCACATCTGAGGAAAAGGAACGCTGCCACATGAACAACCTTTGCATGTTCTGTAGTAATAAGCACAAGACCAAGGACTGCAACCAGGGCAAGGCCACGGCTTCCACATGTGGCCATGCTGCTGAGGTTTCTGAGCCTCCTGCATCTACTGATTCAACTCCATCGGAATCGGAAAAATAGAAAGCAGCCCTGCTTCCTCTGTGCAAGGACAGGGTTGCGTTGACTGTCATTGCACCATGGAGATCATCACCCTCAATGCTGCTGCTCTTTCCAATTATTCACTCACTGTATCCTTGTCTTCCAAAGTCAGCTCTGGATTGGAGCCCAATGGCAGTTCCATATCTATCATCCTTCATTTTCTAGCACTCATTGATTCTGGTTCTAGTCATTGTTTCATTGACTTGAAATTTGTTGAGGACCATGATCTCCCTACCAAATCCATCCCTCCTGTCCAACTTCGGCTTCTTGACGGCTCCGCCGGATCTCACATTTCCCAATCCATTACTCTCACTATACGATTTCCATTGGGAGATATTATTCCCATCGACTTCTATGTCACACATCTCGATTCATCCTGTAGTATTGTCCTGGGATACAACTGGCTCTCCTGCTACAATCTGTTGATTGACTGGGTAGAACACAGTATCACTTTCCATTCAAAGTTATCTAATGCATCTTCCTTTGTGGCTTCTGGTGCTTCAGCCCAAGCTCACATAGACCCTTCCAGTCTTGCCTCAGACATTCCCATGGCTGCTGACCCTCCAGTCTCAGCTCGCATGGACCCTTCAGGTCCTGTTCCATCCTCCAAACCTCCTTCGAGATCCTGATGAACTCCACCACCTTATGAGCCTATCTATCCTTACCCTTCCATTCCCTCATTTGCTGCATTGGTGGCATCCAAGATCTCGATTATTTCTGCAGCTGCTTTTGTATGAGCTTGTGCAGAGAAGGGTGCACAACAGTTCACACTCCAACCTTCTCTGCCAAGTGTTAGTGGCCAGGCTGCTTCCACGGTTCCACTGGATCTATCTGAAGTGCCTGACAAATATCATGACTTTGCCAATGTATTCAGTGACTTCCTCTCCAAGAAACTCCCTGTGCATTGCCCTTACAATCTCAAGATCAGCCTTGAAGAAGGTACTTCACCTCTGCTTGGTCCTATCTATTCCCTCTCGGAATCTGAACTCAAAGCCTTACACGAATTTATTGACGATAATGTTTGCAATGGCTTTATTTCCCCTACATGCTCTCCCCATGGAGCTCCAGTACTCTTCATCAAAAAGAAGACTGGTGAACTCCGACTCTGTGTCAATTTCTGTGGTCTGAATAAGATCATAAAAAAAAGACAGATACCCACTTCCTCTCATTTCTGACCTTCTTGACTCCACATGTTCTGCACACTTGTATACTAAACTCGACCTCTGCCATGTCTACCATCTAGTCCATATTGCCAAAGGAGATGAATGGAAAACTGCATTCCACACCTGCTATGGTTCTTTTGAATGGCATGTTATGCCATTTGGTCTTACCAATGCTCCCATGGCCTTCTAATGCTTTTTCAATGACATCTTTTCCAATATGCTTGACATTTCCATTGTCATCTACCTTGACGATATCTTCATCTACTCTGACAATCCCATGGAACACCAAAAACATGTTTGTGAGGTCCTACGCAGACTCTGAGCCAACAGGCTCTACTGCAAAGATTCCAAATGCAAATTTCATTGGGATTCTGTGGAATATCTAGGCTACATCCTCTCTCCTGAAGGCTTACACATGGCTGAAGACAAAGTTAAAGCCATTGTGGACTGGCCGGTCCCACAGAAGGTCAAAGATATCCAATCATTTCTTGGTTTTGCTAATTTCTACCACTGTTTTATCCATGAATACAGTGAGATTGTGTTGCCCTTAACACATCTTACATGCAAAGGTATTCTGTGGAATTTTGACAACAAGTGCTTAGCTGCATTCAATGAGCTGAAACAGGCTTTCACTCATGCCCCTATCCTTATCCATTAGATTCCTGACCATCAACTTGTCATGGAAACTGATGCTTCCAACTATGCTATTGCCGCCATCCTCTCTATTCACCTTGAGGATGGTGAGATCCATCCTATTTCCTTCTTGTCCCACAGTCTCCACAGAGCTGAGCTTAACTACAATACCCATGATAAAGAGCTTCTAGCCATCTTTGAAGCCTTTAAATATTGGTGTCATTACCTTGAAGGCTCCACAGAATCCATCAATGTTGTTACCGACCATAAGAACCTTGAGTATTTCTCTACTACCAAGATCCTTACCAGACAACAAGTCCGTTGGTCCAAATACCTTTCTCAGTTCAACCTAGTAATCTGGTTCTGACCAGGTAGACTTGGTGGGAAACCAGGTGCACTCACTAGACAATGGGACGTCTACCCTAAAGAGGGGGATAGCCAATATGCTCAAGTCAATCCTCATAATTTCTGTCCTGTATTTACTCAAGAACAACTCTCTGCTTCTCTCCACACTACTTTTCTTGAAGGTCCCATACTCTGTGCTAGTGCTATTATGGATGTTGATCAGTTACATTCTGATATCAAACAAGCACAGCCCATGGATTCCATGGCAACTGAAGGTTTTCATCTCGCTTCTTCCTCTTCCAATTTCTCCCAGTGGTCCATGGACAAGTCAGGAATACTCCATCTTGACAATTGCATTTACATCCCAGACTCCATGGACCTCCATCTTTGTGTCCTACAAAACAATCACGACCATATCTTGACAGGTCATTTCGGTCAAAATCAGACACTCAAACTAGTCTGATGGAATTATACCTGGCCACAAATGCATGAATTTTTTTGCCACTATGTCAAATCCTGCACTACTTGTGGTTGTAACAAAACACCTAGACACTGCCCTTTTGGCTTACTCAAACCCTTGCCTGTACCAGAGTGTCCATAGAATTCCATCTCCATGGATTTCGTTGAACAACTCCTGGAGTCTGATGGATTCACCACTATTCTGGTTGACATTGACCATGCAAGCAAACAAGCCATTTCCACCCCCACTCATGATACCATTAACTCCACAGAACTCGCCCAACTATTTGTTACCCATGTATTTTCCAAACACAGTGTTCCTAATTACATTACTTCCAACTGCAGCTCCGAATTTGTCTCCCAATTCACTTGTGCCCTTGCAAAGGCCCTTGATATGGAACTTCACTTCACTTCTGGTTATCACCCAGAAGCCGACAGACAGACTGAACATGCTAACCAAACCCTTGAACAGTACATTTGTATCTATTGTTCTTACCAACAAGACAATTGGGATACCTTACTACCCATTGCCGAATTCATATACAACAATGCTCCTAATGCTTCCACTGGAATCTCTCCATTCTTCACTAATAAGGGATACCATCCTAACATCACAGTATACCCTGAATGCAATATCGCCTCCACTTTGGCCTGTGATTTCATAGTCAACCTCGATGATCTTCACCAATTCCTATATGATGAAATCACTCTTGCTCAGTCTCGCTACAAATTCCAAGCCAACAAGTGATGGTCTCTGGCCCTGGATTTCAAAGTAGGTGATAAAGTCTACCTCAGTGCTAAACACATCAGGACTACTTGCCCTACTGTGAAATTCTCTGAGAAATTCCTCAGACTGTTTGATATCATTGCTCAGCCTGGATCCCATTCCTTCACTCTCAAGCTTTCCATGGATCTCCATTCCATTCATCCCATATTTCATGTCTCTCAATTAGAACCCATGGAAACCAATACCATTCCTAATTGTACCCAACCACCTCCACCTCCAGTCAAAGTTGATGGTGAAGAACAGTATGAAATCGCACAAATTCTCGACTCTAAACTTGACTGTTGGTTCTGATGCCCCCTTCTCTATCGCATTCAATGGTTGGGTTATGAAGGTACTGATGAAGAATTTGCTTGGATTCCTGCCACAGAATTCTCCATGAAAGACTACATTGAAGACTTCCACCATTAATACCCAGACAAACCAGGACCACTCTCCAAGGTCACCATTCGCAAGGCTACATCCAAGCCTATACCTATCCCTTCTTGATTCCTTGCCCATCAGCCTCCATCAGATTCTGATTTTCAATTTCAAATTCGATTCTGGAAAACTATTGCAAATTCACTTCCTAATTGGGAATGAAATCTGTCAGACTATTTCTTAGCTTCAACTCTTTCTTTCATCACTATAGTTTAACCATCAAGAAATTTTATTTACTTTTTGCCCTTAGGCACAGTACTCTATCTATCTACATCAAAAAATTGTATATTACTAGGCCAGGATCTTCAGGCGGCTGCAGATTCCTCGAGTTTCTCTCCCTCATACTCCAATTCATCTAAATCTGCAATGCCGATGGCACCTGAGCCCAGCTTCATTTCCTCCCTGACCTTCTCTGGCTCCATCTCCCCATCTGAATCCTCCACAATAAACTCCTCACTACCTTTCAAAAACTCCTTCCACAGTGCCCACTCTGACCGACAGCCCCCGGCATGATAAAACTCCTTATGAGCCTTTTGAAATTTCTGGATCACAGCAATAGCTGCTGTCAAAGCCTCCTGCTCATGGCTTCCATGCCATAGCTCCATATTGGCCAACTCAAAAGGATCACAACCATTGAAGGACTCTGCAGACATGACTCTTGTGTACCACACTTGAGCTATGTCTTGATCCAATCGCAAGGTCATGGCCCAATGGAGAGCCTCAGGGTTGGCACCCTGCAAGTCCCTCAACTCCACACTCGAAGTCGCCCATTCATCTGAGGATGCCAATGGAATAAAATCATCAGGATACTCAATTGCATCCCTCAGGTGGAAATCATCCACCAAATCATCCACCTGGCCTCCAACGGTCCTCAACTTGCCCTCCATCCTCTCCATTCTCTGCTCCAGTGCATCCATTTGTCCATGAAGGCCTTGGAGTAATTCCACAATATCTTCAAGAGCCATGGACTCCACCTCATCCAAAAAGATGCATTTCACCTTGCAAATCTTGCAATGCTCACAAGACTGTCCTGCCTCCGCTGGAAAACATTGGGCCCTGTCTGCCTGGCACTGTCCACACTTTCCTAAAAAACTCCAAGTTAGAGAAAACTGCAGATGCCAACAGATACTCACCTTTGCCTTGATACTCAATGCCCCCCTTACTAGGGCTAGGATCTGCCCTGACCCTTTTCACAGGATGCTCTGACAGTCCCACAGATTCTTCCTCTTCACTCACTGGCACATACACCTTCAATTTCAACTTCCTCTTGGTGCCTGCAACAGCTGACACCACCTTCCCCTTACCCTTTACTTTCCTCTGCTTCTCCAGCAAATCCTTCCTTGCTTTCGCCTTCAGATCCTCCTCCTCTCCATCGGTACCCTCATCACCTTTGTCCCCTGCAGCCTCCAACACTGTCAGCTTCTTTGTCTCCAACTCCCTCAACCTCTGCCTCTCTTTCTCCTCCTTCTCCTCCTTGGCCTTCCTCTCATCATCAAGTCGCTTGGCCTCCATGGCCTCTGCCTCTTTCCTCTCCTTCTCCACCTTCAATAAAGCCAATTTTTTTGCTCTATCATCAGCTTTCTTCTTTGTGGCCTCCATGGCTTTTTCTGCCTTCAACTTTGCTACCTTCCAAACATTGTGGGTCTCCACAGCAGCCTGATACAATTCCTCCTCAGCATCCCTGTCAGCATAGAACACCAACAGTTCGTCGACCTCAATACCATTTGGGGTAGGCGGTGTAACATACAGCTCCAGGGTTGCAGACTGGTGGTAGATAGCAGACATTGACAAAGGTAATGAGGAGGGACTTAGGATTTGGAGATAGTGGTGGTTTAAGATCAAGAGGTGAAAATCACATGACACTCCTGCACCAAATTCCATGTGTCTCACTTAGTCATCAGGATCTGTGCTCTTGAGGGCAAGAACGCTAAGGGGGGGGGGATACTGTAACAAGCATGCTGCAGACTCTGATGCACATCAACCTTAGCCAACCCCAATGGCTCCAACTTACTTATTGGATCATGTCAAATTCCAAACCCCAGTTTCTATTTCATATCTCATCTCTATTTCACCTACTAATTTTACATATTCATTTATCACACCTAGAATCCGTTATGGTACTGAGTAGGTGTTATATTGGATTCCATGGAATCCTCAACTCCTCTAGATATAGAATATTCCAGACTTATTATCTTCTAGCCACATCCATAACATTCTAGAGTCCAATCCATGGACTCTGCTCCAGTATATAAACTGTAGAATTACTTGTACATACCTTAGTTTGAATATCAACTTGGTTTAGCCCAATACTCTCATTCTTACTTTGGCCTTCAAGCCTAATCTATCTCTTGCTACAAGTCTGTGGATTCCGACTCTGTTGACTTTGTCTTCATCCTACTCGTCTTTATCCCATAGACTCCATCCATAATCTATCTTAGGGCTTCGACCCAAGGGTGACATTGCTAATAGCTTGGCCAAGCCCATGCAACCCACAGACACTGTCAGCATGCATTCATTCTCTCTTCTATTGGCACAATCCTAACAAACACCCAAAACTCTGAGAGAGCTAAGGAAATATGTACAATCACAGTAGTCAAGGCTATGTGTTTGTGTGAGTGGTTCAGTGCACCTCTGTACAGTCAGTTCCTTTAGACACAGGTATACACTTCAACTATACAGTCTAAAAGTAGTACCCCTTAGCAGTTGAGTACTAAGAGGCTCAGGCTGTAAGCCAAGGGGAATCTTGATAAATAAGATAGAACAGGATCTGGTGTGACCTGGATACCAAGAAACCATACCAAAAGACATAAAATATGTCTATAAACATGAACTGGATATAGGCAACTGGAGATGGTCCTACAACTGGAGCAATATCTGAGAGAATAATATAAAAACTGATAAAATACAGAAATAGGTCTATAACTGGTGTAGAATGTGTGCAACAGATATAGAGAATGAGAAAGATCCTAAAACTGGTCCAGAGAGTGTGTAATGAATATAGACAATGGCAATAGGTCTAAAAATGATGCAATGTTGAAGAAAATATTAGCAGCAATAGGATGAGAAGTAAGAGGATTAGAATAATCTGTATGTATTGCGGTACAACTATGAGGTCTTTTATACCTCTACATATATTCTAGTAAGTTCTACGAGAGTCCTAAATTAATAACTGAGTGAGTAAGGTAGAAACTTCGAGTAGGTTCTTGACTTTGCATGCGGGTAAGGTCTGTTCATTTGGCTTGCTTCGCTAACACTCCCCCTCAAGCCGAAATCATTCCAAGCTTCCGAACGAGAGGCTGGAACTTGAATGAAGGCAGTGCCTTGGTGAGAATGTTGGCTACCATCTCATTGGTAGGGCAATAGATGACATCGAGTATTCCAGCTTGTATCTTGTCATGAATAAAATGGTACTGGATGTCCATGTGCTTCGTCCATGCATGATATTGTCCAAGGTCCGCGTGTGCAAGGGAAATCGCTGATTGATTATCGTTGTAGATTGTAAGGGGAAAAGTGATCGGAGCGAAGAGTTCTGAGATCAAGGCATGGAACCAAAGTGCCTCCTTGGCCATGGAGGTCATGGCAGTATATTCAGCTTCTGTCGTTGATAATGCAACAATTTCTTGTTGCTTTGAGGACCATGATACGGCGCCGCCGTTTAGGATGAATGCATAGCCCGTTACGGCCTTTCTTGTTTCAAGTGACATCCCATCAGCATCACCAAAGATGTCAAGACCTAGGGTCTCATCTGATGCACCATAAGTTAAAGTCAGGGTCTGAGTACCCTTCAGATACTGGAGTACACGTTTTGCTGCATTCCAGTGTGGATGACCAGGGTTATCGATGAAGCGCGAGAGGACACAGACAGTGAATGCCAAGTCTGGATGCATGGCTGTGGCAAGCCATACTAATCCACCAATAAGTTCTCGATATGGAACGTTGCGCATGTCACTAATGGCTTCGTGATCTGATGGAGCAGGGCATTGGTCGCATGAGAGCTGGGTGGATGGATCAAGGGGAATGGAGACAGCTTTACAATCTGTCATATGGAATTTTCATAGAAGGGAATCAATGTAAGTGGTTTGGGAGAGTGTCAGAGTCTTCTTCTTTCTGTCTCGTGTGACCTCCATGCCCAGTAGCCAACTGATAGGTCCAAGCATCGTGATCTTGAAGATGCGACCGATTTCTTCCTGTATCTCATCAATTAATGCGGGTGAGTTGCCGGTGATAGTGCTGTCATCAATGTGAATAGCGATGAATATGAAAATATCTCCTCGAATGAGATGATAGACTGCATGATCTGATTTGAGAGGGTGGATGCCAAGTGTGGCAAGAGCTGATGTCAGCTTCTCGTACCACTTACGGCTTGACTGTTTGAGTCCGTATATTGTACGTCGTAGGCGGATCACATTGTTCGAATTTCCATTGGTGTAATGGGGTGGCTGTTCCATAAATATTTCTTCATCAGCTGAGAACTCGCCATTGAGGAATGCAGCTGAGTAATCAAACACTTTGATGTCCCAATCAAAACAAGCAGTGAGTGAGAGAATGGTGCAGAGTGATGATAGTTTTGCTGTAGGTGAGAATGTCTCAAAGTAATCCACTCCTTGGACTTGAGTGAATCCTCGTGCAACAAGATGTGCCTTGTATTTGTCAATCTCCCCATTAGCCTGGCGCTTGATCCGCAGTGCCCACTTTGATCCAACAATATTGCATCCGATTGGTCTTGGCATGGGTCCATCACCAAATGTGCCTGTCCTCTTCATCGCTTCCATCTCAACATCCATGGCCTGCTTGAACAGCAGCCAGTCTTCCCTCTTCATTGCTTCTTCAACACTTGGTTCATCTGATAGATCTCCCACAGCTGAACATGCATACTCCATCATGTCTGAGTCAGCAACCGGCTCAGTCTGGATAAGATGGGCAGCTCGACATGTTCGAGTGCCTTCGATAATGTTCTTTACATCGATTTTGCTCAAAATATCTTGCGGCACGATTGAGGGTATCGGCTTTGGTATTGGGCTTGATGGAGGGGTGTCTGGTGGTGTGGTGAGTGGGGAACCTGGTAGGGAAAGGGATATAGCTTTGGATAATGCAGGTGTGTGCTGGACGTTTTCTGTCTTCTTTTCATCGCTGACCACCGCATTCTCCCCCTCATTCAGCACTCTATGTAGCCCTCCTTCACTTCTGCGCGTTTCTGGAAATTTTATGCTGCGTTCGACACATATGGTGCGATTATTTTGGTAATAAATTCAGTGTCCATTGCTTTCTTGGTCAAAACCAATCCACCGACCCTTGCAAGCACGTCCTTCAAGCTTCAAACCATCGTCAACATGTACCCAGACCTTGCAGCCCCATTCTTGGATATCCCACAAGTCTGGCTTCGATTTATGGAACACTTCGTATGGTGTACGACTACCAATGGCCTTCGATGATGTCTGATTCTTCAACCAAATGGCATGCTTCAGTGCCTCGCCCCACAAGTTGTTCGGCAGTCCCGCAGCATGGAGCATGGCTCAGATCTTCTCAAGAAGTGTGTGATTGAGTCTCTCGGCAACTCCATTATGCTCGGGTGTGTCATGGACTGTGAATCGACACTGGATTCCTTTCTCAGCTAGGTAGTCATCGAATTCATGACTCTTGTACTCCCCTCCTCCATCTGAATGCAGTATTTTTATCTTGATGCCATGTACCTTGTCCCATCTCGCCTCAAGATCTTTGAATGACTGCAGCGTCTCATCTTTTGAGTGAAGTAGCATAGCTACAGAGTAGCACGATGCGTCGTCTGTAAAAGTGATGTAGTATTTCTTGTGTTGGGGTGTTTCAATGGTTGCTGGTCCCCACACGTTGCTGTGAACCTGATCGCCTACTCCCCCTGATGTGTCGTTCTCCCTAGACTTGGAGATTGCTTTCCTTGTCATTCTACCATGTAGACATGATGGGCATTGATCCTTCGAGGTAGGGCTCCCTTCATCAAGTTCTAGACCATCAACTAATTGATCTTTGACAAGCTTCTTTGCTGCATCAACTGGAAGATGACCCATCAGGTGATGCAATTCATCTGGTGTCACAATTCATGGTCCATCATCAACATGATAGGCTTCTGGATGGGGAACCAGTACACGGAGTCTGTATAACCCATTGATGTGAGGTATTGATCCAATTGGGTGATGCTTCTTGTCAAAAATGCGGCACTCCTCATCCTTGAAATCAAGGGAATAGCCTGCCTGGGTGATGCGACCAACAGAAAGGAGTGTAACTCCGAGATTAGGTGCATGGAGTATGTCTTTAACAAGGACCTTCGTCATCTGTTTCTTTCCATTAGGAATTGTGATATGCATGTCACCCTTCCTGAGCGCTTCAAATTCCTTCTTGTCTGCTGCCATTATTCCTCAAGGTTTGATAGCTGTATAGTTCATCAACCTATGACATGATGGTGTCATATGCTGTGTAGCACCGGAGTCAAAGATATCAACTTCGTGCTTGCACTCTGTGTCAGCAACAGCGGCTGCAAGATTTCCAGAGGTAAGTGAGGTTATTTCTCCAATGAGCTCTGGTGTACTGATGTCTAATTCATCAGTTTCGTTGTCACTGTCTTCATCTTCGCTATCACTGATGTCCTGGAGGGATGGCAGCTCTGAGAAGTCTTCTCCATCATCTTCTTCTTCTGCGAACCATGCAGCATCAAACTCCTTGTCTGCCTTTGCTGAATTCGCTTGTCCATGACCCTTCCTTGGGCCTTGGCCTTCTTTTCCTCCTCCCTTCACCCAACAATCCCTCGCCATATGTCCCTTCTGGTGGCAGTTATAGCACTCCACCGATTTCCTTGGCTTCTTTCCACTATTCCCACTATAGAATGTGGCTTCCTTCTCACCCCTTCCTGCTGACCTGACCTTCCATTGGTCAGCTTCATCATTGATGCCCTGTAGCACCATGTCAGGATCGAGAGCCTTGCCAAGGAGTGTTGATGCACCTGTAAGCGCAGAGAGGTATGTTTCGAATGAGGCAGGAAGTGATCCGAGGACTATTGCAACAAAATTATCATCGCCTGGATCTGCTCCCATCGTGATAAGGTCCTCGTGTATGGACTGTAGCTTTGTAAGGTGAGTCTTCACATCACCTCCTTCTGCACATTGCTCATCCTGGAGCTTCCGGCGCAGGTCAACCGTTACCATCTTTGATTTCTTCTCATACTCCGACTTTACCTTGTTCCACATCGCGTTCGCCGTTGCCTCACCCTTCACGTTCAGGAATAACAAATCCGAAATGACTGAGGCAATTCCTTGCTTGATTACGGCCTGCTCAGATTTCCAAATCCGACGCTTCTTTGCATACTCATTCAACACCTTTGTCTTGTCTGCTGTGGGATTCTTGGGATCTACCACAGCTGGTGCAGTCGGTTCTGTCATTACCATGACATCCTCGAAGTGATCGCTCAGACCCACAGCATCAACAGCGAAAAGGAAGCAGTCACGAAAGAAGATCCAGTTCGTACCATCAGCCTTGCATGTGGGGAGCTTGGCGAAGTATTCGCTGAGTTTCGCGGTGGATGAGAAAGTGTTGGTGGACATGATAGATGGGTAGTGAGTCTAGTATGCGAGGTGAGTGTGTTATCATTGAGATTTAGTTATAGCCGGGGCCCATAACCTATTAGCAGCAATAGGATGAGAAGTAAGAGGATTAGAATAATCTGTATGTATTGCAGTACAACTACGAGGTCTTTTATACCTCTACATATATTCTAGTAAGTTCTACAAGAGTCCTAAATTAATAACTGAGTGAGTAAGGTAGAAACTTCGAGTAGGTTCTTGACTTTGCATGCGGGTAAGGTCTGTTTATTTGGCTTGCTTCGCTAACAGAAAATGGTACAAAAGCCTAAAAATGTGAAAGAGTATAGACAAGATGTCAATATGGTGTACCTAATAAAGTGAGCAGAAATGATGGCAATAAATATACCAAAAATGAAGTAAACTGGTGGTAATCATGGTGATGAGCCTCAAGGCTCTGTATGCTCAGAATTTGCGGATTTTCCTTTCTAATTAACATTACCATCCACCCAATGGCCTCTCAGTAAACCAGTCATTGCACACATGGCAATACCAATTTCAACCTATGGCAACGGTTTCTTGCACATCTTTATATCTGTCCCATCCAGCTATGCATTCTAATTTCCATATTCCATCACAGCAAGGCACATTTGATTGACAGCAACCCAAAACAGAATTAGTGCATCAAAAGAAGCACCCTAATGATGTGCTTCCCCATCGTTCAATTAAAGATGATGTGAATGACGTATCCACTCATCCATCAAAGATATCAAGTGACTACGGCCCCAAGTAACCATGTTTACTAAGGCTGTTACCTTGCCAAGGCCTCCTGAAGTCATAATTCCATTCATGCACCTCAGTAACAATGCCATACCCTACCAGTCCTGCAGCTAACAAGCACCTACCGATCTGTTCATCGGCCACTCAGTCCATATGATTTCCATCCAGACACGGCAATGCAGAGGAGTTGCTGTTACTTTAGAAGAAGTAAAACCATACGTTTATTGAGGATTGACTAAGCTATGGCATTACAGCCTTACTAAGTCTTGTATAAAGATACTATTTATAATCCGTACTTGTAGTATAAAACTAGCTAGGAAAACATAGAAAAAGGACAGTTTACCACCAGTTTACAGATATACATCAATTCTATCACCTTCAGTTGACCACGATCTATGTCAATTGTTACATGCCAGTCTATCACCAGTTAAAACAATGTTTATTCACCATTCTCTGGCATACACCATTTTGCTCAGCTACTCTTGATGCATGTCAAATCTCAAACTCACCAGAGTTATTCATGGTTTTAACTGTAAAGTGGTGTCTTACATTAGTCTCTTTGCTCTTAACACCATTGGTACATGACCCTATTGTGCCAATATATGATCACTGTGCCATACCTCATACAACATTTTACAAGCCTATACCCCATGTCTTTGTCATGATGCCAGACCCTCGTACCTTGGGTCTTGGCAACCTGACTGCAACATGGACTTCAGCTTGTTGGGGCTGCCCCAAACCTGGCTTATTACTTATTATTTTGAGGTGTAAGTATGAAAAGAAATATAGATTATGAGTGTAATAGAGCTTCAGGATATACAATATTCAATGATCTATGTTTTTTTCTGTAGATGGAAAGAGGACTCAAATCCGTTGTCCAGAGGTGCAGTGGCTAAGTGCCAATAAAGTTGTCCATGTGAAAAAACAGGAGTATGTAATCTAATCCAACATAGGTGACTGACTGGCCTTGGGACTTGTTGATTGTCATGGCAAATGCCAACCTGACTGGAAATTGACAACAGAGAAAGTGATAGGGAGATCTGCTGTATCTGCATTGATTGATATGGGGGATGAAAACAGTCTTGCCTGCATTGTTTCCACTGAGAGACAAATTCCAATACATGAGGATGGGCACATGTAAGAATCTTCATGTCCCATTGCATAGGCCATTGGCTGGATCTAAATTGCATAGGAGCATAAGAGGGCAGCCAATC
>JAUDZF010000343.1:0-23772 GCA_030407055.1 Armillaria mellea | reverse complement strand
CGCTGGCGCCATCGACGAGAAAGTACGTCCCACTAGTGCAGAAAGTATGAGTGAGATTAGCATAATAAGCTGGGAAAAAGTACCTGAGAGGGGTGCAGACTATCACGTCACCCTTTTCCAAAAGTCGCAGATCAGCACTTGTCTCGCCTGTAACTGACAATCTCCTTGCCACCTTGGAGTCCCGAAAACTTGTCCTGCCATTCCTTCACCCGCTGATCAACCATCTCCTGGTATGGCTCGATACAAACGGCTCTTGGCTGTTCACGTTTGCTCCATAGTCTAAGCAAAGCAAACTCAGCGCAAACGGTCTTTCCACTGCCAGTGGGAGCACCAATGAAAACATTCTCATCCGACGTATACAACGCCTGGAAGACCTGTGTCTGGATCTTGTTGAATGTTTCTATTGTGGATGCATAGAGCTTCTCAAGCTCTTTATTATGGAGAGCTGACAGGGGAAGAGGCTGCAGATCCAAAAGAGGCGTTGGAGCAGGGAATTTTTCGGGAAGAATGAGATGCTTGAAAGATATGGGAAGCCTAGTTTCGGAGTGAAGCCACCTGTCAGATATGATGGAGATGTAATAGTTGGGAGGCACGGGCTCGAACATGGGAACCGTCAAGGTGACGTTGTGTTCATCTTCAGCGTAGCGTTGACGGAGTACGAAGGTGTCATGGAAGAGAATGACCTCTCCATCAACATCCTCCACCATAATCAGAAAGGTTTCGGCGCCGCCATGAATCTTCTCATCCCAGCGGAAGTCAGGGATGATCGAAAGATCAATACGCAGCAAGGAACGGGTGATAGGTTGTACTTGAGCTTGGAGCCTGGCGACAAAGTCAGAACTCTTGCCAACGATAAAAAAGGGATCACATACTGAAGCTTAGGGAAGCTGTGGACGAGCCGGTGGACAAGCTTTCCAGCATTTGGTATTCCGATGAGCTCACCAATCTCAGGAGGCGTCTACAAAATACCAATTAAGACCCGTGAACAAGACAGAGAGTAGTATTGACTCACAAGATCAAAGTACCGATACCAAGGCTATTAGTTCAAAGTTAGTTAGCATGCCTTCGTCACTTGGTGTAGAAGACGTACGAATTGTTTTCCCTCTGCTTTCCTTACAACTTCTGAAGGAACACCTTTAAATTGTCGGAGAGGTGTCATCGACCCCCACCTGATGTAAAATGTTAGCACTAACGCCAAAGAGGCGTAAGACATGGCTTACATTCGCTTTTCTACCATCTTACAGAGGTCGAGAGCTGCCTTCGCAGGGACGGCCCATCCACGTTTCAGACATATTTCAAAGATCGCTCGAAGAATACTAATAATCGATCAGCATGCCTGAAGTCAAAACGAAAATGATAGGCATACCGCCCGGCTGATTGTTGAACGAACACCATATCAGCGACAAGAACAAATCCTAGATGAAAGGTGAGCCTATGAAGAACGAATAACGAGTTGACAAACCATCAAGTTTCAGTTGAGAAATGTAGGCCTGAAGAAGAACATTGATTTTGGCAGCTGGCTCCTCTACAGTTTCTTTCACGGGGATAGGTACACGTTCCAGCAGCTTCGTAAGCTCCATCTTCTCTTCTTGACGGACCTAAATAACTAGATTAATGCGACGGACACCCTTTAAATTAGGTGGACGTACAGGTAGCAGCTTGAACTCGTTGGACAGTGAGAATACACGGAACAGTTCCAGAGTCGACATTGTTGGTCTCAGATGTTGGTTGTACACCATCATCGAATTATACGTCACATAGTAATGCGAAGCGATCCTTCCTAACTCGGTACTCTGGAATCGTCCCGACGACCGCTCGTACTTCAACAACTGACATTTTTCGAGTAACGCTGCTGCAGAGTGGACGATATCCGCACGTTTTTGTATCAAACCGACATCGTCATCCTGATAATCGACACCGACACCGTACAAACCTGGTGAGCGAAGCATCCGCACATAACTGAAAGAGGCTTAGTCAGCAGAAGATGCGTTTAGAGGATGACCTACAGATAGGTGTATCCCAACCATTGAACGGCCTCATCACGGTTTCGAATGGTGCCCAAGACAATTTCGGCATTAAGGTTGTCGGCCAGCTTAGATACAAACTGCGACTCGATGGGTAGCTGTTGGTTGAGCAAGCTCAGGTAGTACTGGAGCTCGGAATGGTTGGTAATGATAATTCCTTCACCATATGTATCGTACTGCGGTCGACCTGCACGTCCAAGCATTTGGAGCACATCTTGCGAAGACAGCTCAACCCAACGACCCTTCTCAGGGTTATAGATCTGCGTTCCTTTTATGATGACGGTGTGGGCTGGCAGATTGACACCCCAGGCTAGCGTCGCAGTACACACAAGAACTTGAATAGATCCGTCCGCAAACAACTCTTCCACTAGTGAACGATCTTCCCGTGACATGCCAGCGTGATGTATACCAAAACCAAAAGGAAGAAGATCGCGAAGATTGGAATCCTTGACGTTGTTGGCCTCTTCTGTCAGAATTTCCCGGGTAGCACCGTCCGCTTTTACAAACTGCGTGATCGTCTCCTTCTCCACTGCCATATCCCTCAGGAACTTTGCCGTTTTGGCAGTCTCTTTCCGCGAGTGCACGAAGACGAGGGTTTGGTTTTTTCCAGCCTGGTCAAGGACCTTCTCGTAGCAGACTTCGTTCGTTACTTGGTACCGCTTAATCGCCTTCTTTTCTGTAACTCCGATGAACTGTTGTTGCAGCCCACAAGGACGATATGACGCGTCGAAGTAGAACAGTCCCTTCGATTCGTCTACGCGAAGGAAAGTGGCGACATCCTGATAATTGGGGAGAGTGGCAGACAACCCAACGAGACGCACATACTCGTTAGTTTGCTCCATCCTACGGATTGTTCGAGCAATGATGCTCTCCAGAACTGGACCCCTTTCATCGTGAAGTAAGTGGATTTCATCGATGATGATAAGGCGAACGAGATTCGTGTAACTGGTATCAGTGCTTTTACGCGTCACGACGTCCCACTTCTCCGGGGTAGTTACTATGATCTGTGTTTCAGCAATCTGTTGCTTCGTCATTTGAGAGTCACCCGTAAGTTCGCCGACTTTAATACCATATACTTTTAGCCTGGTGGTGAAGTTACCAACCATCTCTTGGACCAATGCTTTCATAGGGGCGACGTAGATAATTTTGAACGCATCAAGATCGAAAGTGCCGGTAGCTTCATCACGATACTTGGACAGTTCGTTGAGGATCGTAAGCATGGCAACATTAGTCTGAGAATTAAGTAATAGTCAGTAACAAGATCGGGGTGTACCTTACGAAACATACCTTTCCAGCACCGGTAGGCGCGCAAAGAAGAATAGGCTCATCGGTGCCAAACGCAATGGGGTAGAGCTTGCTTTGAACGCGGTTAAGCTTGGGTACGGTGAACGCTTCTCGCGCCCAAGATGGCAGATCTGACATGGGAACCAGTTCACCTTCAACAACAAGCTTCTGTTTCGGAGCTGGGACGTGAATCTCTTCGTAGCCTTTCTTGGCTCGTTTGAACGAACCGTCCGGAAGCTTACACTTTTTGTTGGACATGAGATGACCGCCCTGGCTGAAGGCCATACTCTCCAGATCCACGGTTCGCTTGGGCTGGACCGTTGAGCCAGGGGCCAGTGTGGCTGTCTTGGGCACCTCGGCCTTTTTTCGTCGACGTCCATAGCGTCTGACGGGCGTGCCTTCGTCTGACGATCTCCCGCTAGTTCGCGAAGAATCCAACCCACACCCTTTTCGCGCATGGCGACTTCAACGTTAACACGCTCGTCAGCGTCGCTCCGCATGAGCTTAGTGCACCAGACAATGACATCGCGATTTTTAAGGAATTTTGTTGTGATGTGAAAGCTCTGGTAGTCGAAGAGCTCCATGAGCTGGTTTTCGCAGTCACGAAGGTTGGACTCGGAGCCGAGAATGGAGAGCACGGAGGAGGCTTTGTCGGCAGCGGTAACTGGGTCTGAGTACACCTCAGCAATCTGTCTCTGTACCCAGAAACCGTCAATGGAGTGTTGGAGAAACGATGTCTTTGTCGGCTTTGGATTTTGTGGATTTTGAAGAATCACCGCCAATGATCAACGCCTCCTCACCAACTTCGCCGCCCATCCTCAGGTGCAGCCTCACCGTCCCCCGCCTTCTTCGTCATCGTCGTCCGACTCATCCCGGATTTCGAATCCTTCCTCGTCCTCTTCTTCCTGTTCCTCTTCATCGAACACCACGGCAACGCCGACCTCGTCATCAATTTCTGCATCCTTTCGCTCCATATTCCGGATCCAACATTTGCCTCGTCTTCAGCGCCATAGTCGGTGATCTTCTTCGACAGACTGACGAGTTGAGAAAACTGTTCGCCCGTTATAGGTCCAATAACTTCTTCAATCTCTTTCTTCTTGTCGAAGTCCTTCATACCCTCATTCTTCAGCGACTCCAGCACAGTGTCGGCAGCACTGCGAACAATATCTTGAGCCTGGTCACCGAGAGTGGTGTGAACAGAAGACAGATGAGTTCGTAGACCTCACGCGTTTCAGCAGTCCGTGGTCTATATGTCAGACCCTCCACATCCTGCGTCGCTTCGATGATGTCCGCGTATCCAAACCCAACAGTGTCGGCCTTGCGTTTGGCTACAGCCTTTTACAGAAGGCTCTTGGCGGTCTGCTGCCTTCTTTTTCTTCTTGTCCACGTCCTTTGGTGTCTCTCTGACGACACGAGAACCCATTTCTCGTGGATCTATGCGACCAGCCAGTGAAGTAGGCGCACCATCAGGTTCTCGGTCTCTGCGCGGGAGTGCAGACCGGTCTGCGGTAAGGACAAGGGAGGAGATGGCGCCATAGTTGTACTGGGAAAGGTCTTGCTTTTTTCCTTGTGCGCCAGACATATTGGCCGTTGTCAGCGGCGACGACAAGAGTAAGTAAGTACCAGTCCAAATCTGAGTGCGGACTGAGAAATTTCTTGCTGATGTAATCCATTCTTTATTTGGAAATTTCACTCCTTTTTCTGAGATCGGCAGTAAAATAACTGATAAAATACCAGTATCGTCCCTTTGAGTGTGGAGTTCGGACTCTAGATTAAACAGGATTGAACCCTCATTGTCTGCGTGAGATAGATGTGCAGATGAGGTCAGATACCGGAGGGGGCTTTAACCCTGGGCCTGAGCTTGAAGAGCGTCATGCCAGAGGCAATGCCAACGAATATTGAAATATCACCGGGAAAACCTACTATTGGATAGTCATAATATTCCATTTGTCGTTCGGCAACGGTCGGCCATCCTTTTACCCAGGTAAGGACACCCAATCGTTTTAATGCATCAGGTCTTGTTATACACTTGACATACACGAGAAAAATCTTTACTAACAACGCTTTCACAGTACTTTGCTAGGTAACGTATCTAAAATTCGGCGCCTTGGACAAGCTAAATGAGCAAAATATGAACTCTCAAGATGAAATACGAACCTTGTCAGCCAACTCGCTAGTGGTCGACCCGCGTATTATCACCGGGAGCGCCGTGAAGAGCGTTTCGCCGTTTATTTTCAAGGCGGTAGGAGAACTGAGATTATCCTGTTAGCAGGCAGAACACTATTGAATCCAGCGTGACCTACGTGAAGTATGACCGCACAAATAGCAGCCAAGAATTCGAGAGCACACGAAACTATTAACGATGAGTATTTATGACGCGGTTGGTGAGAGAGGTGGCTCACTAGCAAATCCTTTGCTATACCACAGAGGATGGATGAGAAAAGACGCCAAAAAAAGAGGTAAAGATGGACGCACATATACTTGGGACCCTCGGTCTTGGGGAAGATATGCGACCCTAACACACTACCGCACTGACCGATAGCCATGAACATTGGGATCCCTGTTCAACGGTATTTAATTTGGTGTTAATATCCGTATGCTGTGTGGAGCGTGGAATACCTGTTGCCCTCTTTGTTTCAGAACCAAGGTTGTGCGCGACTACGTAACCAGGCCCTTACTCAGTATCAATGGTGTGAAATGCAAGCAGAACTTACACCATGCGATAATGATACCAATGGTGGTATATGTCCCACTTGTAATGCAGAAAGTGGCGAAGTACCTAACATGGTTGTTTGTGGGAACGGTCAGAAGTAAACTGAAGACTAGTGTCAACAGGCGAATATCCCAAATGATGTGAGGAAATACAGGTATCCAATGGCGCCGATGAGAGATGCAACGGCCATGAACCAACCCCTCGTTTGGAGGCGGTCAGACGCGTATGAGAAGAGTGTTAATACGACAGCAGCAACAGCATAGGGAGGTACGGTCAGGAGCTGTGCAACAGCGTCGGCTACGGTGATAGTAAGTAGCTGAATCTAACCATTCGCAACAAAAGTATACTGACTATTTCCGAAAGTTTGGATAATAGTCGGCAAGAATGCTGAAATCGACGCCAGGGCGCAATTGAGACCGAAATAGATGACACCACCAGTATAGATCTGCCTCTTATGCTCAATGACATTATTCGTAGGAAGCGTAACACCTTACCCGCCAGTCGCGAAAAGCCATCCATATATGCGCTGGAGAAGAGGCGGTTAAAGCTTTTCCGGTTATTTCAGTGTAAGATGAACCTTTATTCACGACATTCCCAATATCCCCGCTTGTATTTCTATTCATCCTGGCGACAGCGATCTCTCTTTCTCTATTATTGAACAGACGCGTTTTTTCAGGCCGGTTCGGAAGCAAAAAAAAACTTATGATTCCGAGGACGATAGTAGGAGCACCCTGCGAATTCCAATGAATATGGAATCAAAGCCTGAGGGAAATAGCGAACAGCATACCTCAACTAAAAGCAACAGTCTCCAATGTGCAATCGCAACGTTCGATGTTGATATGCCGAAGGCTATGAGCCCCCCAAATGCGCCCGCAACAGCAGCGAAACCGAACCAGTAGGCCATCTGTGTGTCATCAAGCTTGGGTTTTCTTGTTGTATAAAATTCAGACTGACCCGTAAACCCATTTCCTCTTTGGTGTAGAACAGCGCTCCATTACAGTCAGTTCATAATATCGCGTCGGGTAACAGCCATGAACTCACAAAAGTATAATGGTATTCCAGGCCCGAAGCCTGCCTCGAAGATACCTAAAAATATCCTCGCGGTGACCAAGCCGCCGAAGTTAAAGGCTGTCGACTAAGCAAACATAAGCATCCGACAAGCATCCGAAATGGCATCGGCATTAGTACTAGATGAGCTCACCATAAGAGTTGACGACACACCCCATCCCACAGCGGCTCCTGCAAGCCAGTAATTCGGTGGTACAAGCTTGGAGAAAATTGAAGCAGGGATTTGGCATATAATCTGATATAGATATAAGTTAAACCTGAAAGAAAGAAGCAATTGGCACTAGAACTCACGTAGGAAAAGTAGAAGGCTGAGGTTATCCAGTCAAAGAGCACCCCTGTGGGATCGCCGTTGAGGGTATCCTCTGGAAGACCTTGTAGACGTGCATTTCCAAGATTTGAACGGTCAAGATCTAAAAGTTTAGATGTTAAAAAATGCTAACGCGAGTCGGCGGGAAAAGACATACACGCGAACAGATAGAGGAAACAGGCCAGCGGGAGGATACGCTCATCAAGTCTACGTACGAGCCTCCGTTCTTCGGTCCGTAAAGCAACCTTTATTTCATCCTCAGCAGCAGGAATGTTGTCAACGTGGTCTTCGGCCAATTTTGAATCTTCATCTTTGAAGTGAGTACTGGATGGAGACATCGAATGAAAAGAAAAAATAGAACAAAGATAAGAGGGGAACCCGAAGGGAGAAGGGAAACCTTACTGGTAACGACATTCGGGTGAAGGTCTTTTATAGACACGATGATCTGGGGAAATCTAATCCTTACGTTGTCCGGGATAGCTGAATCAAAGCCCCAGTCCGCATGACCTCCATAATGTGGGGTAAGTCCCCACTAGCCTGGTACGGGAATTCGTTCCTATACATGTAAAGCCTGGCGGCCGGGGCGGGGCTTCACTTGGGAAATTACAAACTCCGACACCGCTTAACGGGTGCGTTGACGGTCACGTGGTATACACGTCGCGAAAATGTTATTGTATGCTTCCGGGATGGAAAAAAGACATCATCAAGCTGGAATCACCTAATGCCCTGGAATGACTGGTGAGTCACTCGGAAGTCCAGTTTATCCCAATTCCGTCTAACAGTGTCCACGGAATCAACTTGTTCGTAGTATTTCGGCATGCGATCGGAGGTTGAAAAGGGCATAAGGCTAGATTCCATTAGCCTGGTAAACTGGCTTTATGCGATACCCGCTTTAAATGAAGTACCTGCCGACCTGACACGCTTGCTATGAATGCAGCGAACAGATCAGCCATGTGACGAATAAAGTGTTCCTCGCCCTGTAGACCTTCTCTAGATTTCAGCCTTTTGTAGCCCAGAGAAGGGGCGAAGCCCGAGTCAGATTCGCATTTCCGAATTGACCGTCTCGAAAGTTATTCGTTACGAAAAACCTGTAACGTCGTTAATGGTTTGCCACGAACTCACGGTATGCAAGAAGTCGACGGCGATCAGAGCAATAATGTGCTTGAGAACAACGAGGATGTGGGTGAGTGCTTCTCAGATCAAGATCATGATATCTAAACATATCAACTCTCCTCCATCACGGGTGTACGCTTCAGTATTAGCGTTCAATAAGTGCGTCAGAGGCGCAGGTTAATTGAGTTTTACACTCGGTTTCACGGCAAATATCAGCTGTCGGCCGATTCTTGTGAGAGATTTGGAGCCCAGATGGAGAAACAGGTATAAAAAAGTGCGGCAGACGAATAACAGCCAGTTGTTGTGTCAGGTACAGTGCAGGGTAAGGCTTGGACTATAAATTTAGTGAATCATGTAACAGAGTAGGATAGTAACCATCGGGTTTTCGGATTAGCGCAGTGAAAGAGCCAAGAGCTCGTCTTCGAAATGCAATCCATTTCCGCGAGAGCCTAGAGAAACAATGACCTGAACTAGATGCGTAGACCCTAGGGCGCAAAAAGCTGGGATAATTCAGACGGCTTCCACCACAACGGATGTAAAAGACCCACTCAAACTAATGAGAGTGGGGCGACGTTGACAGGTTCATACAACTGCGTCGTTTGATGAACAGACGACACTTTGCTAGGCCAGACTATCGGAGTTTCTTTCATTGACTTCGAGAGGAAGTGTCGAATAAACGTGCCTCCCGGCTACTTGGGTCTTCGTTCCAGTCAACGAGTCCAGTTATAGCTCCAGCACTGAGGTTCTGCGCTTAAGTCCTGCACCGAGAAAACCTTCGGCCCGGAAAATCGATACCAGAGTGCCGGTAAAAAATACAGATCGTACTGTGCCTATGAACACTGCTGCCCACTATGTTAATAAATTCGATGGCGCTTTCGCAGCCAGTAAGTAAGGCAACCCTGCTCGATGAAGGGGATTGACCGTAGTACATACATCACGTCAAATTTATTCATTGTGGAGTCGAGCTTCGTGGACAACCTAGATCGTTCTGGTAAACTGAGTACATAGAGTATTGAATGTGCTCAACTCAAAACCAACATACGATTAAATTATCCATGACCTCTTTGGTGCGCAGCACCATGCCGGGAGTTCGAACGACAAACGGCGGAGCCCCGATGTCCCTGTGATCTATGAAGAATTCCGGCTTAATAAAAGAACGGGAACGGGAATGGGTTCCGTACCGCATAAAGGTTTCTTGTCCCGCGTATTTGCGGGCCGGCGTTCCGGGGATATAACTTTCTTCAGCGGGCCCGGTACAAATCTCAAAGGTGCACCCACACAGACATCTCTGCGGCTATGCTTATCAGCGTGTAAAGGGGACCCAAATCTGAAAAGGCTGAGATCGTCACTCCCTTACCCGACAAAGCGTCTCCATAACTCTGGGGAACGCATGTCATCGAATAATCCTGGCTTGCTCTCCATTCCTGCGGCTCCATGGCGCCTGCCACTGGTAACTATATGATCGCGGATGCCGTATTTACATACATTCGCCTATGCTTTGTGTGTGTGTGGACACGATGTTGGCACCTCTTCACCGCACGATGAGTCTCCCCAGGCTCGGCATCACAATAGTAACTTATTCAAGAGTTCCCTGGGAATATCTGTGTTAGATATCGGGAGTTCTCAAGATTCTACATTCCGAGAGCCCTCTAGAGAAATTTCCTCCATCAGAAAATCTGTGACTTTATAGGAACTTGACCTACTGTATCGCCCCTTCAATTTCGCATTTCTACGCCTGTTTACGTTGAGCCTTGTTAGCCTTTTTGGGGGCAATAAGTAGATGCAAAATAATCTATATAAAAGATGGAACTTACTCTATACAAACCAACGAATGCATAAATAGTACGGTCCACGTCGACCGTACAGCAAGATCGATAGTCACAAACAAGATCAAGTCGTAGGTTTGCTGTCTTTTTACTACAACAATGTATCCATGTAAAAAGTAGAGGCTTCCGAAGTTTGGAAGATAACTTGACGAGTTGGCGTCGCGACACCCCCAGATAATCCAAGGCCTGAATTATATCAGCGCCGCAATGATTGAGTGCGGTATCAGGACCTAGCCGATCCAATTCTGCTGGGAATTCCTGTTTAGTACTGTCCGGACGAGTGTCAGACATTGGCCTCGATTCTCATGGTAATTGATCAGAGGGCCTTGGGAAACAAGCTCGACTGCGAAGATGAAATTGAGTGATGCTTCCCATGCCTATCGTGACGGACGGACCGGGGTGGTAAAGCTGAGCTTAAATACAGCTGACCATCACCATCACCCAAGGCTGCATATTCTAAAGGCACCCTTGTCTGCGGAGTGATCATACTTGAGCCTGGTATTTAAAGTCTTTATGAGTATCAGGGAACGGACAAGGACATGAATGACCGCAGCAAGTGTTGATAGTAACGAATCGGACGACAGAACGCCCAAGCCGACTCATCGCATCTTTCGATCTGATTGACAGATGGATTAGGCATCTTCAAGGATAGTGGGCGCATAGCCTCTTCCCATTGATCTTCCAATTTCCGTTCTTTTTCCGTTCGTACCGAACTCCCACACTCGTCCATATTGACCTACGGGATCATGCACGTTCTTACAGGTTGATATTTTTCGGCTCGTTCCACAGCGGTCCCATCAGAGCGATAACCATAAAAAATGTCGAAACGGCCATCCAACGAGCAGTCCCGGGAGAGATGAACGTAACACTCGTCGCTCTATTGCCTAGCTTCGAGACTATATGCAGATCAATGTATGCTTCTCGGATTCAATGATAAAACTGAAAGCCCGCTGAACATCTGATGCGGATGTATTCAAGCACCGCTGTAATCGGTGGGAAATCTCTCCCGCTTTATCGTTATGAGAGTCATGGACCGACGCGTAATATCCCCCCAGTGGGAGAGGCTGGCAACAGATGAAACTTGGGGGTGTCTACTAGAAGCATGGGCGCTTCACAGCATTCGGTTGCACGTTCAGGAAAGCGTCATAGGAAAATAAGTGACGACAGGCAAAATTTGAACATACGTACATACAGCACAGCTCAGCAATTAGCGGCGATGCGAGGGGAAGGTTTGACGCGCTGGGTGGCGGTACCAATAAAGCTGTGCAAAGCACAAATGTCGAGAATGGCACTATTTGTCCTTGCTTGCCGGTTCTGGCGTTACCAGTCCTGTCTATAAAGGGGTCCTATAAAGAGCGCGTTTCACTAATTCTCCTTTCTCAACTTCCATCTCGCAACGACCTGCCAGTGCTCAACGACCAACTTTTTTCAGTGAGTCAATGTATGCAGGCTTCAACGTGGTGCTGACGATCCGACCCATCGCCAGTTCCATATCCTTTAATTGACGATGTGTGGAATATTCGCCTACTGCAACTTCTTGAAGGAAAAGGCAAGTCCTTTCTCTCGCGATGGTACATGGGGATCTGGAAGCGATATTGATGGCGGGCGTTAACCCATCTTGTCGAGGACACGTATTTTTTGTAGCATATAGTGCCATCTGATGGTCGTGGTGTGTTTGCGATCTGGTTGCTCACGCTATTTCCATTTACAGCGTCGTCAAGAGGTCCTTGAAATACTTTGTGGTGGCCTTGCTCGCCAGGAATACCGAGGATATGACTCAGCTGGCCTGGGAATCGACGGTGACAAGCCTGGCGAGGTTGTTTTCTTCAAGGAGGTTGGAAAAGTAGCGGGCCTCAGAAAACAAATCGCCGGAACTGTCATGGATTACGACAAAACCTTCGATTCCCAAGTTTCCATCGCACACACTCGGTGGGCAACGCACGGACCTCCTTCGCGTATCAACTGTCATCCCATCCGCTCTGATGAGAAGGCCGAATTCATTGTCGTTCACAACGGTATCGTCACCAACAGCGGAGAGCTTCGCGCTGTCCTCCAAAAGCGCGGCTACCAGTTCGAGACTGAAACCGACACGGAAGCCGTCGC
Source organism: Armillaria mellea (assembly GCA_030407055.1). Lineage (NCBI taxonomy): Eukaryota > Fungi > Basidiomycota > Agaricomycetes > Agaricales > Physalacriaceae > Armillaria > Armillaria mellea. The sequence continues at coordinate 11,334 of JAUDZF010000343.1, read as the reverse complement.
CAAGCTCATGAAATATGTTTATGATTCGCAGGCGTCTAAGCACCTCACTTTCACCGACCTTGTCAAGTTGGTATTGAAGGAGCTTGAGGGTTCCTTCGCATTCGTTTTCAAGTCGACCCACTTCCCCAACGAGGTTGTGACGGCCCGTCGTGGCTCTCCTCTTCTCATCGGCGTTAAGACCGACAGGAAGCTCAAGGTCGATTTCGTAGATGTCGAATTCGCAAGGGACCCTAGTCAGGCCGCTAACCGTGAGTAGCGTGTTCCACGATTTCTGCGCCATTTGCTCATTCATGTCCAGTTCAACCTACCTCGCCTACCACCACCACCTCTTCACTCCTTGCCCCTCCCACTGCGAAGCCAGCTGCCCTTAGCCGACAGTCCCGCGGGTTCATGTCAGAAGATGGCCTTCCCCAACCAATCGAGTTTTTCATCGCCTCTGACGCTGCTGCCGTTGTCGAGCACACCAAGCGCGTTCTCTACCTCGAAGACGATGATATCGCTCACATCGCTGAAGGAGAACTCCATATTCACCGTCTCCGCCGCAAGGAGGATGCCAACCAGACCCCTGGCCAGATCGCTTCCACCCGAAGCATCGAAACCCTCGAGATTGAAATCGCTGCCATCATGAAGGGCAAATTTGACACCTTCATGCAGAAGGAGATCTATGAACAACCAGAGTCTGTTGTCAACACCATGCGTGGTCGTGTCAACTTCGACACTAACAAGATCACACTCGGTGGTCTGCGGGAGTACTTGCCCATCATACGCCGTGGCCGTAGAATCGTCTTCATCGCTTGTGGTACTAGTTATCACTCCTGCATCGCTACTCGCGCCATATTCGAGGAGTTGACAGAGATCCCTGTCAGCGTCGAGTTGGCTAGTGACTTTTTGGATCGCAAGACGCCTATCTTTAGAGATGACATTTGCATATTCTTGAGTCAAAGTGGCGAGACTGCGGACACGATCTTGGCATTGCGGTACTGTACGGACCGTGGAGCGCTTTGTGTTGGTGTTGTCAACACTGTCGGTTCCACTATTTCTCGGGAAACGCACTGCGGTGTCCACATCAACGCCGGTCCCGAAGTCGGTGTTGCCTCCACCAAAGTACGTTTCGTTCACTCCCTTGGGTCTTCCTACTGATTATCGTCTACTAGGCTTACACATCCCAATACATCGCTTTGCTGATGATGGCTCTTCAACTTTCGGAAGATCGTATCTCTTTCACGGAACGTCGCAACCAGATTATTGACGGTCTCCATGCCATGCCCTCCCAGATCAAGCGTGTACTGGAACAGGACTCCCAGCTTCAACAATTGGCCGCCACGGTTGCCGACAACAAAAGTTTGTTGATTATGGGCAGAGGATACCAGTATGTTTTGACTTACTCCCCCCCCCTTTCCGGTATTCTTATTCGGTCGCTTTTCAGATACGCCACATGTCTCGAAGGTGCCCTCAAAATCAAGGAAATCAGTTACATGCACTCTGAAGGTACGTCATGATCGGCTGAATGATGGCAACGCCGATGGATGAACTCTTGCACAGGTATACTTGCTGGGGAGCTCAAGCATGGACCCCTGGCTTTGATTGACGAGAACATGCCCGTCATCATCATCATGACGCAAGATTCCCTCTATCCCAAAGTTCAGTCTGCATTCGCACAGATAACCGCCCGGAAGGCACAGCCCATCGTCCTTTGCACAGAAGATGATGATGGTATCCCTAAGGGTGCTAAGACGATCCGTGTACCGAAGACCACCGATTGTCTGCAGGGTCTCTTAAACATCATTCCCCTCCAGTTGCTCAGTTACCACCTAGCTGTAAAGAATGGTTGCGATGTCGATTTCCCCAGGAATTTGTAAGTCCTCCACCTGTGCCAGCCGTCTCAGTTCTAATCAAGTAACATTCAGGGCAAAATCAGTCACTGTTGAGTAAGGAGAGAAAGATAGATTTTACACTCATTTTGCACGTGGACTGGAAAATTACTGTACTTTTATGTCGCGGACTCTGACATACGATTAGTTTTGTAGGTATTAGAACAGATTCAAGAGAGCTGCCATCATCATTCATTGTACATATTGTACACCTTTTGCCTAACAGGACTTTTCAATTTGCATGTCATTGTGTTGCTCTTTCGGAGCCGGGCGAGAACGACGATCTGCGCCACGGAGCCAGAAAAAGGGACCAAACCTTGAGCTTTTCTGACTCTACATATCCGATTCGAATTCCTTCCTTCCCACTCAACTCCCTTGTCCGCATAATGGCCCAAAGCCCCCAACCGCCGCCGCGTCCATCATCACTTTCCATCGCGCACGGTACAGACCAAATGATGTCTCTTTTCCAATCTGAAAAAGCCCGGGTTATGGCAGCAGTAAATAATCAACTATCCGATCTGCAGCGGCGGTACACAGAGCTAGAACACGTGTCATCGCAATACCGCCAAGTCGCAGTGAACAGTCTCGCCGATGCACATCGAAGGGAATCCAATCTCCACGTTGTACTTGCTCGAATGTCTGCGGAATTGGAGGCTGTAAAGGGGATCATCACCGCACTGGGCATGTATTATGAGATGAATGAGCAAACGGGACAGAGGGTCCTGACCTGCTACGATACATGGCGTACCCACCTGCAGGAAAATCTAGTTAACGGAGTGACAATCAACTGGATTCCAACCCAGAATCAGCCCGGTGGTGTACCGGATTCACAACCAATGTCGGGAGGTGCCAGTTCTGCCGATATAGCGCCGTCGAGGTCTTCGCATTGATCAGGAGAAGATTTCAGGTCAGTGCCTTCAAATAATTTTACGCGGAACCTTCGACTGATATGAAATCTTCGCCGCCAGAGAGGCCTATGTTGGGTGACTATGATATATGGCATCGATGCTTTTCTGATGCTTTGTTTGCGCTGCCATGTTATTTTGCTACTTTTCGCTCGTCCTGGCTTCCCGTTGCATATGTAAATATATTTGTCATCTCTTGTTATCCTGATGTCCGAATCATTCCTTCATCATTCAAAGGACTGTCCTTTCTCTTCGCCCGATTGTATCTTCTACTTGTCGCTGCCGACATGATGTACATAATGTTTGCACATTTAAAAACAAATGTATCCATCCGAAGTACTACTGAATTTTCCTATCTGTATTAAGTACGGCGACTCTCGCACACGTCAACTGCTCCCTCCCCTTTTCGACAATTGTTCCCTTCAACATCCGTAATACAGAAACCACAGCTCTCCCCCAGACCGCCACTGAATTCATCATCTTCTCCTCACTTGCTCATTCCACGTAGCATAACAAGTTCAGTTCATGCATCAAGTTGAGTTACTATTATTTTGTCTTACTCTCGATACGCTTAAAAGCAGACTGTTGCAGTCGTTGCAGCAACATCACTTTCACGATGACTGATATCTACCTACGGAAGGTGACCGTGTTGGAATAGAGAAACATAGATCACTACCATCATCAAATCGATGAATACGTAGTGGCCGGAATTTCGTGGATTATGAATTGAAATACTATACATTAATTGATTTGACTAAAGGTTGGCGGCAGCTTCCATCTGGACGAATTCGTCGACAGTATCAAGAAGACACTGCTCGAATGAGATCCATTTAATCCCAAGTTCCGTCTCCGCGATAGAAACGTCAATTTTGGCCTTCGTGGTCATGACTTCTTCAACACCATCTAGCGATGGTAAGCGGGAGATTAAACTGGGACGTTTGGTTCTCAGGATTTTCACGGCCTAAGTGATGCATCAACAAGCGAACTTCAATGGATGAACTGATACTGTACCTCATAAAATGTATACATGGCGCCATTGACAAGTACCCTTTTTCCAATGATCGAATCGACCTTCAAGGCATTGACGTGGAGCGTGGCGACATCTCTAACGTCAGTGCATGCAGGTAAACCTGTCTCCTCCAGCTTGCCACTGATGAGATCATATATATCCTGAGATGAGGTATTCAAGGCTGACAGGTCAGCAGGTAGGACGAGGGGCCCAAATATCATGGTAGCTAAAAGAAGAATGAATGGAACAATTTTGAGAATAGCTTAAGGATGTGCGTACGACTTATCACGGTAACGCGCATCTCTGGATGCTCGCGAGCGAATTCAAAGGCGGCCTCTTCAGCGACTTTCTTAGAGACAGAGTAAACAGCTATTCCGGGAAGCGCCCCAGATGCAGCTTGGTCGTAAGTCAGAGGGTTCCTGAAGTATTGGTGAGCCTACTTTCCTAGTTTGTAGAAATCACTACGTACCAGTCTTCTGCAGTATAGGTGTAGTCACGCCAGACACCTAGATAACAAAGTCACAACAAATCGGCGATGACATATGGATGTGCAGCTTACCACCCTTGGTAGGGTCGATGACTGCAGCGATGCTTCCAGTCACTACAACGCGTCGAATACCCTGTTTGAGACATGCTTCCAGAACTTTGACCGTCCCCTGCCTCGCGGGATCCAGAAGATCCTTCCTGGGATCGTTCATACTTCGAAAGAAAGGCGATGCCACGTGAATGACGGCACTTATACCTTGAGGTGAAGTAAGATCGCAGTCCGTGAACTAAGTTGGCAGTGTAAGGCACCTTTCAAAGCCTCAGTATAATCTCCATCAATCAAATCTGGCACAACAACCGTATCAAATCTATCGCCGTAGGATGACCAAAAAGTGCGGACTTCCTTGGCTTTAGACGGGGATCTCACGGTCCTGTGAGGCCGCGGTTAGCACGCTCAGGTTCACGATGAAGGAAACTCGGAACGAACCCGCGAACTGAGTACCCGCCCTCAAGAGCTTTGATAACGACGTGGCTACCCAAAAACCCTGTCGCACCAGTAACCTGCTACGGTGAGCGCAACGTCAGAGAGGCGTTCAGGAAAGGAGAGCGTACCAGAATCCTTTCTGAAGCCATAGACGAGTTTGTTGGGTCCGAAAAAAATAAGTGGCTCGCTTAATTATACTAAAAGCTCCCGAGTGCCCGAGAAGTCTCGGGCTGGCGCTCCGCACTGATTACATTTTCTTACAAAAGTGGACTTCGGGCACAGTCATGCCTAGTCATGTTTCGGCTAGGCTGTGGGGCCAATTGTATTGAATGGATGAGACTTAAGAGCAGAACAAAGCGCACCGGTAGTTCCAAAGCAACCATGCCTCTCCATCGATTCTTCATCCCCTCTAATCTTTACTCAGACGAGGACAAGCAGACTTTGTCTAAAGCTATCACGGACCTATACGTCAAAATAGGCCTTCCTGAGTTCTATGTCGTAGTACTCTTTATCGAGGTCCCGAGACATGGTTATTTCGTGGGGGGGAAGGCAACGGATAATTTTGTCCGCGTGGTTGTCCACCATCTTGCCAAGCAATTCGCAGCGTATGTGTTTCATTGATAGACTGACTTATCAACCATGCCTGAACGTGCATATAGCGATAACGACAAGACCAGATTTATGGACACGTATGAACAGACCATAGCGCCATTTACCAAAGCCCGCGGAGTTGACTGGGAAGTTGAAGTAATCGACTCTGATGTGAGTTGTCCTTTTAGATTGAGCAGCCTAAGCTCATTCAGTCACAAGCCACAATTATGGAGGGAGAATGGAATCGTACCTCCTCATGTCGCTCATAACGCTGAGATTGAGTTGCTTTGGGCCAAGGAAAATAGACCAATCCCATACTACTAAGAGGTCCGATTATTAGCCCTTACAGCGGTGATATGGGCGTGTATATAGTTCCCAATAGATAGCGTACCTGCCTTGCTAGAACGAAGACTACTCGCGTAATAGAAGGTTTAGCGGGGAGGATTGCCTAACGTCACTTAGGAGTTTTCGGGCCGGAGAGGGTCCTAAAGTACAAATCACCCACTTCGGTAGCAAGTGCTAATTCTGGATAGCGATACTTATCATACACACCGGGGATACAGAAATTTGAGAAAGTCTGATCTTCTTACCTATGTATAAGATTTCGTGAGAAAAACAGGACTTGCTGATACTGGTACCCGTATCAAAGGTTCAAGAAAGTTTTGAATCATATCCGGAATGTAAGATACCAGATTTGAATCCGGACTGCCGTAATCGAGGTCTGAAAGCAAAGATTCAGGAATTCCCTGAAATAGTTACGAAAGCCTCTGTTCAAAGCAAAATATCGGCAGATGGGAAACTTAAGGTTTGACGCTGTCCGGAACGAATGCCTAGACCATAATTTCTAGTGCCGACGTCGCAGATACAAAAACTAGATTTTCGGACCATGTTCCGGCACAGTACGCCCGAAACTAAGCCCCAAACCTTAGTTTCGGTTTTCCCTAACAGGATGCCGAAATAGATGATTCTGGACTAGATTTTGGTATCAGTCATATCTTTGGTACTGATCCTGCCGAAATATGTACCGAAATGAGTGCACTCGGGAACAATTCAGGGTAGCTAGGAACAATTAGTTTCGGCTCGAGCACTGGATCGTTGTTATGCACTCCTGGTTTCTTTGATTTGGAATCGATTTCACGGCATCCTGGAACCTTTGGTACCGGACGGAATTCCAGTAAGTCTTATTCATGGTCCGAAAGCTTAGTTATGGGTACTATGATCAGGATGCCCTAAATTTCTGGATTTCTGGTGTGATACACGAGAAAGTCATCGGACCACCGGCAGCTACCGCTTGATTCTCTTTCCATCTGGTTCCAGGGACAACGTGCCTAAGGGTGTCCTCGTACTAGAACTGTTGCTCAAACCCATGCCGGGACCCGGTTTCCTTCTGAAGACAACGTCATCTTAGCGCTAGCAAGAACAGTAGATAAATGCTCACGGAACACCATCCGCATTTCGCTTCACACCGCTATGCACTGACGGAGGTACAGGGACGTTCTAGGCGACGATGTTAGTCCAGGGCGAGCGGGAAGTTTGATAAACATACCATTGCCGCAGCCGGAAATCGAAATCCACCTGTGGGCGTGTCAGGCCGTCTTTGTGAATTTGAAGCGCCCTGCTGCCCAGTTGATTGTTGTTGATAAGAGTTGATAAGGGCAACACGATTCTGATTTCGCTGTTGACGGTCCAGGGGTACTCGCGGTATAATGGGCTTGGAATTACTGGAAGGCAATATCACTCCTCCGGTACTTGCTCGCTCTCCTAGCACGCTCCGGTCTGCAGGTTGATTTTCGATTTCGGCTTTGATAGCGGCCAGTCGGTTCTGCTTCTGCTGTTGACGCTGTGCTTCACTGCATGCAGGCGGTAGTATTGGCAGTTTATTTTCTCTATACTGCTCTCCAATGACGCTACGATCCACATCCTCAAATCGCACACTATTGTTCTTTGTGCTCTCGTCATCGAATTCTTCACCTTCGCACAAGATAGGCCTTCCTATGTCTCCTTCACCAAGATCCACTGTGGCAAGAAAGGCATCGTCTTCGGAACCAAACATGAACGAATCATCACCATCAGGCGCAATCGATGACATAGTTGACGAAGAAGTAGTCTTGGTATGAACATTTCCGTTGCCGGAGGATGAATTGGCATTCAGCTGGTGCATTGTCGGTACATTTGGCTGGGGCGGTATTTGTTGTAGGGGCACTGAGGTATTTGGCTGCGGTTGTCGCTGCTGTTGTTGAGGGAGGGGAGCCCGTTGCGGTTGCGGGGGAATATATACTTGTTGCAGTTGCTGGGGTACTGGTATTGGTCGTTGCTGCGGCTGCTGAGCTGCTGGTGCGCGTTGTATAGATGCATTCGTCTGGGGCGGGGGCAGATTGTTCGGCGGTAGTGGTTCAGCAAATTCAGGTCTTCGGTGCAGCTGCGATTTGTCGAATTTCGGCTGCAGCTCCGTCAGCAATGTATAGCAAGTCATCACGAATAGACTATCCGTACCGGCTGGACTTTGATTTTGGTAACTTCTTGGGCATATCCTTTATCATACAAGCAGTTGCCCAGGAGATTGCCAAAATTTCTGAGAGCACGCTTGAGACCATCCGTGACAGCCTCTTTCTTGCACTGGGTGACCGTGAGGGTAGTAGCAGTATAAACAGGAATAGAGCTCACTTTATCCAGACCCTGCCCTCTGTTCTTTGTATTCTCTATTGTGCCATATCCAACGTCTTCATGAAATGTCCCACTGGCCACCAAAGTCACCCGTACGACGGCCGTGATACCAATACTGTACCGGCGTGTCGTCTCATCGAAATCCATAAAGTCGGTGCTCATCGTGACAATACTTGAGCTCCACCCGTCGAATCCAAAGACTTCATTGGCAAGATTTATTATCTTCCAGCCCTCGGCGTAAGTGAGCTTCGGCCCGCCGCCTGGACCTGGTCGAGTAGAAATGTATTCCGGACCGAGCTTTTGAGTCAATTTCTGCTGAAGAGTCGCGGGATCGTACGGTGGGTGAGAGGAAGAAGAAGCAATACTGGAGGAACCGTGCATCGAGGGGTCAAATGATAGAGATCCAGTCGTTGTAATGTTAGAGTTTGGCTTGTTCATGTTGCTTGGTAGGGATCTTTGGTAACAATCGATGATATGGCCACTGAAGGCTCCAGCCATTCAACTGCTGTTCGCGTTCCAATTGCAAAGCAGCGTCGTTGGGAAAACGGACGTTAAACAAGAAAATAGTACGTGGTGGTCAGAAACAGAGAGAAGATGTCACGGCGTTACGCGTGTTTGGACCCTTCGGGACCGGTCCGGACTCCGCGTTCAATTGCACGTGATCGTTTTTGTGAATATGTTCAATTTAATATTATTTATTGACAAAAATCAAAGGAAAACTATAGCCACCTCCGAAGATGATCCAATACTCTGAGCATCACATCCTCGGCGTGTTTTCTTTCGACAAACCTAAAAGGTATCAGCTTTTTTTGTGCCAAAACTTTTGGCTGCTTACCCATGGGGTTCTCTTGGGTACACTACCATCTCAACTCGGTCCTTGCAGGGACCTTCGGTTCTCTTCAAGCTTCTGTATAGTCCTATGCCTTGGCCGAGTGGAACACGCTCGTCTTTTTCGCCGTGTAAAATTAAAACTGCCGTGGTTACTCCAGCTACTCGCTGCACAGGACTCTCCTTTCTAGAGGGTTTGTTCATTCGCCCGTTCCAGGGTGAAATACCCCCAAGCGCGCCCTGGAGATACATCATAGGTTGGCTCAGTAAATTCTTTGTGACTGCTTACCTCCAACTCTGGCGAAGCAGCTTCCATTACCATGCTCTCCCAGTTGGAGACGCCAGCTCCCACTATGGCTGCTTTAAACATGGTCTTCGTTTGCGTTACGCCCCATGCCGTCAATGATCCGCCTGTCTATAATTTAACGACCAGAATATGTTGCATAGTCAGAGTCATTTACCGTGACTCCATCCTGCTACTCCTAGTCTATCTGGATCAGCAAGGCCTCGGGAGACAACTTCATGCACCATGCTCTGGCAATCAGGCCAATCGAATGCCCCAATACCACAGGCAGCGGCGTGAGCAAAAGCATGGCCTTTCCCCTGGCCTTGAATATGGCGATCAGCCGCGGGAGTGTGGCGACGTTCATGCTCACTCACTTCCGCGGTAATTTGGCGAGATTACAAGGTATCCTGCAGACGCGAGCATCTCGCGCCAATTACAGAAATACGGCATGTAATCTGTTTTCTTGTCAGTACGCCATGCCACAGCTCATATTATAGAACCTAATAACCTGGGACGTCTCGGCTAAATCAGGTTCAGCGTTTAACAAGATATCGAAAAACAATTTAATTCGGGAATTCCTACCGGTATGGCCCTCCATGGAGGAATAAGATAGTTGGCAAAGCACAAACGCGGTTTTGATCAATACTTGGAGGATATCTTACCAGGCCACTGAGTTCGACGCCATCTTTGCTTTTCCATCGAATGACCTCAGTCTTTATCTGCGGTGCTTTAACAAGCCACTGCAGATGGAACGATCAATTGCCTCCTTATGCCTGGCCCCAACAAGCTTCCCTCGCAGCACCTTTTATTATCATCAACGCGAACAGACCACACGTTTGGTGCCTCGTGTCGTATGCCAGAGCTCAGCACAGCGGCAAACACGTACGAGACACCTGTCGCACTGTGTATTCTTTTGGCGTCCCATGCTCCAAACCAAACGGCTTCATCCTGCGTGCGGAACAGCGAACGGATTCCATATTCGTCGTTTTTGGACAAAGAAAAGAAATCCCGTCAATGCGTGTGTCAGTGTCAGAAAGCTATTTCGACAGCTATCATCCCATTGCTTGTATCTTCGCTGTGATTTGTCATGTCTGACAATCCGGATGGCGTCCTCTGTTTCTCCGTACAACTTTCGTACCAACGCGCTCTTGTCGGGCCCTTGACGAACGTACAATGTTCGTGCACGAGGATATTGGCTGCGTCATAATTCTGCAGGGTCAAAATGTGGTCTGAACTCAGCCAGATATTTGATCCCGACGGCGACCGGGGGTACGCGTCAATTGTCACCGGCGCGTCTTGAGAGACAACGGATACCATTTCTAGCAACACCTCCCGTTCAGCTGCCTCCGGTCCTCTGTCCTCCCGTAACCTATAAAGTAATTCCTTACTATCTGGGCTCCAGGTGAAGCTCTCGACATGTCGATCCTTTCGTATGCGGTCCATGGATGATACTTCTCCTGTGATCGGATTGAGCAGGAAAAGATGTGATAGGCCCCGCTTTTCCCCCATCCTCCTTGCATCGTCTCTTTCCCCTCGAGCGGGCCCGTCACCTGTAGCCGTGAAAGCGATGTACTTCCCGTCAGGCGATATCTGGAACTGCTGTATACCCTTCATTGGTTCCACTGCCAACGGCGTGGGAACTTCGCCTTCGGTCAGCTTCAAGGAGTAGATGTTTCCTCCTCCTTTTCCTGGACTCCATCTGTCGGAGAGAAAATAACCATATTGGAATCAAATGGATGGAATACACCCGCGCGGTCGTGAAAATCGCCATTTGTCAGTTGTCGGGCACTGTCAGCGACGCCTGTTCGTGCGACCCATAGTTCAGCTAGAACACGATCAGCTGATTTGTAGAACTGCTGGACTTGGTAGAGAACGCGTTCGCCGTCGGGGCTTATGCTGATATCCCGGACTTTCTGGGAGGATGCTATTTGAGAGGGGGTATGGAGCATGATTGGACTGTGGAAGGGTCAAGCGTTGACATGTTTTATATCCGGTCTTACTATGCCTGTGTGTGAGCTCTCACGTTTGTAACTTGTTTGCCAAGGTGGGAAATGCACTGAGAAATTCATGCGCGTAAAGGGAACATCATGAGAATATTCTCATGAATATTCAGCGGCGGAAGTAAGGAAGGGTTTCTTGCTTCATGGTACATGACATCTAGACTCTCCATAGTTACTATATTCTAAATTTTTGTGCCAAAGTAAGTAGAC
>JAUDZF010000342.1:0-23775 GCA_030407055.1 Armillaria mellea | reverse complement strand
ACAGTATCCCCCCCTTAGCATTCTTGCCCTCAAGAGCACAGATCCCGATGACCAAGTGAGATGTGGAATTTGGTGCAGGAGTGTCACGTGATTTTCACCTCAACTTCCTACCACCACTATCCCCAAATCCTCATTACTTTTGTTGATGTCCACTGTCTACTGCAGTCTGCAACCCCAGAGCCGTACATTGTGCCGCCTACCCTGAACAACATTGAGGTTGACGAACTGTCAGTGTTCTATGTTGACAGGGATGCTGAGGAGGAATCATATCGGGCTGCCATGGAGACCCACGATGTTTGGAAGGTAGCGAAGTTGAAGGTGGAAAAAGCTGTGGAGGCCACGGAGGCCACAAAGAAGAAAGCCAATGGTAGAGCAAAAAAGTTGGCTTTGTTGAAGGCGGAGAAGGAGAGGAGAGAGGCGGAGGCCGTGGAGGCCAAGTGGCTTGATGATGAGAGGAAGGCCAAGGAGGCCAAGGAGGAGAAAGAGAGGCAGAGGTTGAAGGAGTTGGAGACGAAGAAGCCAACAGCATTGGAGGCCACAGGGGATGAAGGTGATGAGGGTACCAACGAGAGGAGGAGGATGCAAAGGCGAAAGTGAGAAAGGATTTGCTAGAGAAGCGGAGGAAAGTAAAGGGTAAGGGGAAGGTGGTGTTGGCTGTTGCGGCACTAAGAGGAAGTTGAAGTCAAAGGCATATATGCCAGTGAGTGAAGAGGGAAGAATCCACAGGGCCGTTGGAGTGTCTCATGAAAAGGGTCAGAGCAGATCCTAGCCCTAGTAAGGGGGGCATTGAGTATCAAGGCAAAGGTGAGTGTCCATTGGTGTCCACAGGTTTCACTAACTTGGAGTTTTTTAGGAAAGTGTGAATGGTGCTGGGCAGACGGGGGCCCGATGTTTTCCAGCAGAGGCGGGACGGTCTTGCAAGCATTGCAAGATTCACAAGGCAAAATGCATTTTTTCAGATGAGGTGGAGTCCGTGGCTCTTGAAGACATTGTGGAATTACTTCAAGGCCTTCATGGATGAATGGATGCGCTGGAGCAGAGAATAGAGAGGATGGAGGGTGAGTTGAGCGCTGTCGGAGGCCAGGTGGACAATTTGGTGGACAATTTCCACCTGGGGGATGCGATTGAGTATCCTGGCGATTTTATTCCATCGGCCTCCTTGGATGAATGGGTGACTTCAAGTGTGGAGTTGGGGGACTTGCAGAGCACCAACCCTGAGGCTCTCCATTGGGCCATGACCTTGCGATTGGATCAAGACATAGCTCAAGTGTGGCATGCAAGAGTCACGTCTGTGGAGTCCTTCAATGGTCATGATCCTTTCGAGTTGGCCAATATGGAGCTATGGCACAGAAGCCATGGGCAGGAGGCTTTGGCAGCAGCTATTGCTGTGAGCCAGAAATTTTGGAAGGCTCGCAAGGAGTTTTATCGTGCTGGGGGCCATCGGTCAGAGTGGGCACTGTGGAAGGAGTTTTTGAAAGGTAGTGAGGAGTTTATTGTGGAAGATTCAGATGGGGAGATGGAGCCAAAGGAGGTCAGGGAGGAAATGAAGCTGGGCTCGGTTTCCGTCGGCATTGCAGAATTAGATGAATTGGAGTATGAGGGGGAGAAACCCGAGGAATCTGCGGCCACCTGAAGATCCTGGCCTAGTAGTATACAGTTTTTTGATGTAGATAGATAGAGTACCGTTGATGAGCCTCCAGGCTCTGTATGCTCAGAATTTCGCGAAATTACCCTTAATTCCTACACCAAGTCCACCTGATGGACTTTCACCAAACCAGTCATTGCTGACACGGCAATACCACTTTTGTATCACGGCAATATGTCTTCGCATGTTGGTTATCCATCCCATCTTGAAATCCGACACTTCACAGCATTACGGACACGTTAACACCAATTTTGATGGGCCTCTGATCATATATGGTAATGCCGCATCCGCATCAAAGCACGTCGCTATGCATCATTGATCGCTAGACCCTATTAACGTCACTTATCACTGCACTCATCCATCAAAGATATCAACCTATCACGGGTACTCCAGAACTACGGTGACTCAAGCTGTTACTTCACCAAGTTGGCACGTCATTAGAAATGCATTGGGCGACTTCAGCAACACTAGCACATCTTTACAGTCCGCAGCACACGCAGTCGAAACAGCAAGAACCGGCCCGATAGCTGGACTCCACTATAGAACATTTTCTAACCAAGCACGGCAATTCGAACAATGCTGTATACTTCAGCTGATGGATATAGGTCACGATTATTCAGGATTTTACTCAGCTAAGGCCTTACAGCCTTAGTAAAAAGTTGCTTGAGATTCTATTAATATATGTAGGACTTTAGTATAAAAATGTAGATTACAGTAGTGTTCAGTACTTTTCGACCCCAGTGGGTACACTCTCGTTCACCAGACTATGCTTGTATTGATTCTCGTACATGTCAATCCATTGTACACCGTATTTGCTGCACGCACCGACAATAAATCGACTAGTCAGACCAGCAAATCTCTACGAATCCGTCCATTGTTTCTATAGGATCACCATACATTTATTCGTCGTTTCACAGCAATATTTGTCTTGCATCGCATATAGTCGATTGCACGTCAACTTGCAGTATTGCTTGAGTTATTCCACGGTTCTTTAACTGTGAAGAAGATGTTTCCATCCCTCTTTACTCTTAACACTATTGGTACACGTCAATATCGTGCCAATACATGATCGACCGCGCCATACCTCGCCCCCTGTTTACTTTATAGGCAGCACCAGTTTCAACTTCACCAGATAGGACTGTTTGATCAGTTTTCACCTTCACCATCGTCATCGTCGCCCACTTGGGTAGTCTCAGAGCAGACTTAGGATCAGTATCAGTATAGGACCAGTTCAGCAATCATTTCAGTATAGGAAATCCCAGTGTGGATTATAGGATAAGTTTTTGACATCAGACAGGATCGTTTTCAGCCCAGTACCATTCGCCCCCAGTTGCTGTATCAGCCCATCCAGTTTAGGATCAGTTTCAGCCAGTTTCAGCACCTCGTTCACATTTATTCAATTGACCAGCACATTTATTCCTAGCATCGCCAGTCCCTCGATCTATTGCCATATCGCTCAGGCATTTCCCTCTTGTTTCCCCACTCATATTAACGTCTCAAGCACGTTTTCTTGAGTCTCATTCTCCATTTCCGTTTCAGAATACGGTTTCTTGATATTCACGTCATATCAGGTGCCGTTCCCTCTCGTTCTATGAGACCCTCACGACTTACAGTCATTCTTTCGATTCCTCAACACTCACATCGTAGTATTTGCTTGACTGCATAGTCCAAGTGTATCTTCACACCCTTAAAGCTTTGATTTACTGCACGGAGGTGCCCCGAACCCACTTGCACACACGATCGTCCTAGTATTGCCGTGTGTTCACACGTTTATTCTCCATACTCCACCTGAGTTTGGTTTTGCCGTTGCCACGGAAGTCTAGGTTCATCACCATGCCTGAGGGCAAAAGTAACTAAATTTTCTTGATGCTTGAAATATAGTGATGAAGGAAGAGTTGAAGCCAAGAAAGAGTCTGACGGATTCCGTTCCCGATTAGGAAGTGAATTTGCAATAGTTTTCCAGAATCAAATTTGAAATTGGGGAATCGGAATCTGATGGAGGCCGATGGGCAAGGAATCAAGAAGGGATAGGTATAGGCTTGGCTGTAGCCTTGTGAATGGTGACCTTGGAGAGTGGTCCTGGTTTGTCTGGGTATCGACAGTGGAAGTCTTCAATGTAGTCTTCCGCAGAGAATTTGGTGGTGGGAATCCAAGTGAATTCTTCATCAGTACCTTCATAACCCAACCATTGAACACGATAGAGAAGGGGGCATCAGAACTGATGGTTGAGTTTAGAATTGAGAATTTGTGCGATTTCATACTGTTCTTCACCATCAACTTCAACTGGAGGTGGAGGTGGTTGGGTATGATTAGGAATGGTATTGGTTTCCACAGGTTCCAATTGAGAGACATGAAATATGGGATGAATGGAACAGAGATCTGCAGGAAGCTTGAGAGTGAAGGAATGGAATCCAGGCTGAGCGATGATATTGAACAGTCCGAGGAATTTCTCGGAGAATTTCGCAGTAGGGTGAGTAGTCCTGATGTGCTTAGCACTGAGGTAGACTTTATCACCTACTTTGAAATCTGGGGCCAGAGACCATCGCTTGTCAGCTTGGAATTTGTAGCGAGACTGGGCAACAGTGATTTCATCACGTAGGAATTGGTGAAGATCATCGAGGTTGACTATGAAATCGTGGGCCCGAGCAGAGGCGATATCATGTTCAGGGTATACCATGATGTTAGGATGGTATCCCTTATTAGCAAAGAATGGAGAGATTCCGGTGGAGGCATTAGGAGCATTGTTGTATGCGAATTCAGCAATGGGTAGTAAGGTATTCCAATTGTCTTGTTGGTAAGAACAATAGATATGAATGTACTGTTCAAGGGTTTGGTTAGTGCATTCAGTCTGTCCGTCCGCTTCTGGGTGATAACCAGAAGTAAAGTGGAGTTCCATATCGAGGGCCTTTGCAAGGGCACAAGTGAATTGGGAGATGAATTCGGAGCCACAGTTGGAAGTAATGTGATTAGGAACATCATGTTTGGAAAATACATGGGTAACAAATAGTTGGGTGAGTTCCGCAGAGTTAATGGTATCATGAGTGGGAATGAAAATGGCTTGTTTGCTTGCACAGTCAATGACGACCAGAATAGCGGTGAATCCATCGGTGTTGAACCTAGACTTCCATGGCAATGGCAACACCCAAAACTCCGAGAGAGCTAAGGAAATATGCATGCAATCACAGTAATCAAGGCTATGTGTTTGTGCGAGTGGTTCAGTGCACCTCCATGCGGTCAATTCCTCTAGATGCAGGTATACACTTTGACTATACAGTCTGGAAGTAGTACCCTTTAACAGTCGAGTACTAAGAGGCTCAGGCTGTAAGCTGAGGGGATCTCGATAAACGAGATTAAATGGAATCTGGTATGATACAGATACCAAGAAACCGTGCTAGATGCTCGGAACTGATCTAGAAAATGTAAAACCGGTCTGGTAAACGTGAGACTGGCCTAATAAATGTTTGGGCAATCGAATAAATGTTTGGACAATCAATTAAACGTGAGGAGAATCGAATAGACGTTTATACAATCGAATAAATGTTTGGAGAGTCGAATAAACATGTGGAGAACTGAATAAACGTGTGCGGGCTTGAAACGGAGAGGTACTGGACGGAAATATGATAACTGAGTGCCACGGCAATACTGCACAGCAACTGGGGACAATGACAATGACGTGGGTGAACGATGCGGAGCTGGGCCTTCACAGAGGCAATAATACCCTATACTGGTGTGGGCAATGGATATGACGACGATGTAGAAGGTGAAGACGATAAAATGATCCTATCTGGTGAAATTGAAATGATGTTGCGGCATTAAAAGACAAAAGCAAGTTATCAGAGCAAGAATTTGTGTATTGGTGGTAATTAACACATCCAATAATGTTGAGACTATAGCAAGCAATGGGGGATAACCTGGAGCGAAAGAACTCTCTCTTTCCTCTGTAGAATACGAGTTTTTATACTAAAAGTTCAGTTTTATAAATAGAAAAGATATCTAAGCATTGGTAAAGCTGTAAGTCATTGGATTAGTAAATCTGTAGTAAATAGAAGAAGTTTTCGTCAGCTGAGACATAACCGCTTGTCTGTATTGCCGTGTCTGGATGGGAAACCATGTGGAAGTGGAGAATAATGAGTAAACAGCTAGGTGCTGTTTAACTGTGGACTGTGAGGGTATGGTACATGTTCTGAGGTTGATAAATGGATATAAGCTGCTGTGAAGACTTGGCAAAGTAACAGCCTGAGTAACCGCAGTCTAGAGTATCCGTATTGGGTCAATATCGTTGATGGAGGAGTGCAGGGTCTAAATGATGTCACTATGATTGAGGAATCAAGGGGCATGTCAATTTGGGTGCCTAGGACTGATGCGGCAACTCCATTTTCGGTACGATCGTCAATGAAAGGTGTATTGCCATGATCAGTCACGGAAATATGGAGAATAAACGTGAACGGAAGGGTATTAACGTGGTTTGCTGAGTTATAACCGTGGTATATCACGGTTATTGAAGGATATCGAAGGGTGTAGCATATAATCGAAGGTTGGGGCATTAAATTGAGTGTGGCAATGTAGGATAAGGAAGATGGGAGTCGAATCTGTTATTATTGGGTAATCAATGGATAAATCCACAAATTCTGAGTGTACAGAGCCTGGAGGCTCATCATCGGACTCCAGGAGTTGTTCAATGAAATCCATGGAGATGGAATCCCATGGACGCTCTGGTACTGGCAAGGGTTTGAGTAAGCCAAAAGGGCGGTGTCTAGGTGTTTTGTTACGACCACAAGTAGTGCAGGATTTGATGTAGTGGTGAACAAATTCACGTATTTGTGGCCAGATATAATTCCATCGGACTAGTTCGAGTGTCCGATTTTGACCGAAATGACCTGCCAAGATATGGTCATGATTGTTTTGTAGGACACGAAGATGGAGGTCTGTGGAGTCCGGGATGTAAATGCAATTGTCAAGATGGAGTATTCCTGACTTATCCACAGACCACCGGGAGGAATTGGAAGGGGAAGAAGCGAGATGAAAACCTTTGGTTGCCATGGAATCCATGGGCTGTGCTTGTTTGATATCCGAATGTAACTGATCAACATCCATAATAGCACTAGCATGGAGTACGGGACCTTCAAAAAAAGTAGCACAGAGAGAAGCAGAGAGTTGTTCTTGAGTAAATACAAGACAGAAATTATGAGGGTTGACTTGAGCATATTGACTATCCCCCTCTTTAGGGTAGACGTCCCATCATCTAGTGAGTGCGTCTGGTTTCCCACCAAGTCTACCCAGTCAGAACCAGATTACTAGGTTGAACTGAGAAAGGTATTCAGACCAACGGACTTGTTGTCTGGTAAGGATCTTGGTAGTCGAGAAATACTCAAGATTCTTATGGTCAGTAATGATATTGATGGATTCCGTGGAGCCTTCAAGGTAATGACACCAATATTTAAAGGCTTCAAAGATAGCTAGAAGCTCTTTATCATGGGTATCATAGTTAAGCTCAGCTCCATGGAGACTGTGGGACAAGAAGGAAATAGGATGGATCTCACCATCCTTAAGGTAAATAGAGAGGATGGCGGCAATAGCATAGTCGGAAGTGTCGGTTTCCACAACAAGTTGACGGTCAGGAATCCAGTGGGTAAGGATAGGGGCATTGAGTGAAAGCCTGTTTCAGCTCAATGAATGTGGCTAAGCACTTGTCATCAAAATTCCATGGAATACCTTTGCATGTAAGACGTGTTAAGGGCAACACAATCTCACTGTATTTGTGGATAAAATGGTGGTAGAAATTAGCAAAACCAAGAAATGATTGGATATCTTTGACCTTCCATGGGACTGGCCAGTCCACAATGGCTTTAACTTTGTCTTCAGCCATGCGTAAGCCTTCAGGAGAGAGGATGTAGCCTAGATATTCCACGGAATCCCAATGAAATTCACATTTGGAACCTTTGCAGTAGAGCCCGTTGGCTCGGAGTCTGTGTAGGACCTCACAAACATGTTTTCGATGTTCCATGGGATCATCGGAGTAGATGAGGATATTGCCAAGGTAGAAAACAACAGAAACATCAAGCATATCAGAAAAGATGTCATTGACAAAGCATTGGAAGGCTGTGGGAGCATTGGTAAGGCCAAATGGCATAATGTGGAATGCAGTTTTCCATTCATCTCCTTTGGCAATATGGAGTAGATGGTAGGCATGGCGGAGGTCGAGTTTAGTATACAAGTGCATGGAACACGCCAAGTCAAGAAGGTTGGAAATGAGAGGAAGTGGGTATCTGTCTTTTTTCGTGATCTTATTCAGACCATGGAAATTGATGCAGAGTCGGAGTTCACCAGTCTTCTTTTTGATGAAGAGTACTGGTGATGAGCCTCCAGGCTCTGTGTGCTCAGAAATCACGGACACTACCTTCAATTTATCGATTATGTCCCACCCATGGACTTTCAGTAAACCTAACATTGCAAGCAAGGGCCAACTTGTTTCATTCTGAACTTTGCAAAGTACACAAAGTTACACTGCGGAACTGATGTGCTATATTCCCACAAGTCCCTTTTTGATTACCGATCATCCATAAACGGAGTAAGTGCCCGGCTGGCCTAGAACTTAGGTACACGCAGCACTGGCCAAGTCATGGGTTTAACCACGTGTAGGCTGTTTACGACTATGGATTGCTAATGGAAGTATGGGACTGTATGGTCACATACTTAAACCAGTAGTATTAGTGAGCCGTAGCTGAGGATATGTAAGGAAATCTTACCAAAACGACCAGCCGCACCCACGCACTTTGACGGCACTGTAAGTAAAGTACTTAAAAAGTTCTTTAGTATTATAAATGCCTTAGACATGCTCAGCAATACGTACTGCGGTTTTATAGCCTTAGAAACTTTGCTTACTGATAAAAGTTCGTGAACTTTGTATAAAAAGAGGACAAAACGTAGCTAGAAAATAATAGACTGGCAGATACCCCACCAATTCCCCATATTCACACAACCAACAAGATTTAATGTTGCATCTCTGTGTTCTAAGAGACCAGACAACTAAGTCTTGTTACTACTTCACTCTGTAAAGCAGGAAGGAATATTAAGCATAAGAAAGCTATCCTTCTTGTCATTCTCACCTTGAAACATCACGTTTGAAAGACTAGTAAAGGTAAAGAGAGTTACTAACGAAGTTCATTAGAAACACAGTTACAATACTGGAACTGTAGCTAGGTTTCCGACACCAACAGAAAGTTCGCGCCATACTCGTGGTCAGCGAAAGTGATGGCCGCTGCACAGCCGATCATTAGTTTTTTGTTTGTGTAGCTACTTTGCCAATGTCATTCCGCTTCTTTTTCTGATGCCCAAAGACATGGTGCGACATGAACACGACGAGGCAGCAAAAAACCAGTTCATTGGTGCTATGCTCACTACACAGAAATTAAACAAAAGTGCCCTTCTCACTGGCATTCCATATGAGACAGCACGAAAAATCTGGCGGAAGTACAGGGAGCATGGTTCTGTCGAAAATCTACCCCGTAGTGGACGTCCAAAGAAGATTGATGAGCATACCTCACATCGTCTTGCTCGTGCAGCTGTAAAAAGCCGCTGACTGCCACTCAGAGACCTCAGGAATGAAGTCGGTATTGATGTGAGCGAGAAGGTTATTGCCAAGGCCTTGGATGACCATGGATTGCATTGACATGTTGCATGGAAATGTCCCTTTCTCTCTGCAAACCAAAAGAAGGTGCGAAAACAATGGGCGAAGGATCACAAGGAGCAGGATTGGAGGAAGGTGGTTTGGTCAGATGAATGTTACATCCATCTTGATGATAAGACAGGTCAGATTTTTGTGACACGGCATGCTGATGAAGAGTTGGATGAAGACTGCATAGTGCCAACCTTTAAGCAGTCTCCCATGCACGTGATGGTGTGGGGATGTGTTGCATTGGGGTGGAAGGGGCCATTAGTTGTTCTCGAGTATCCTGGTGGAAAAGGCGGAGGAATGACAGCAGCTCACTATCAAGAGCAGGTGCTAGAGGGTCAGTTGAAGGTGTTTTGGAAGGATTTGGACAAAGCCCAGCCAGGACTCACCTTCCAGCAAGACAGCGCACCAAGCCATACAGCCAAGACCACCAAATGCTGGCTTGCATGAAATAACATCTCTCTCTTTCCTCATCCACCAAATTCTCCTGATCTTAACCCCATCGAACCAGTCTGGCATGAGCTCAAGAAGCGTCTCCGTGCACTCCCAAGGCATCCGATGAGCACCAAGGCACTGCGGGAAGTGGTTTTGCAGGAGTGGGTCTTGATGCCTTTGAAGGATATTGATAAGCATATTGAGACCATGTCGGATTGAGTCAAGGCTGTTCTCAAGGCAAATGGGGGTCACATGCGGTTTTAGAGAATGAATAGTTGGTACATTTGGAACAATGGTGATGGTAGATAGCACAATTAGAATTTTTTGTGATAAGACCCGAGTACCACGCTGTGCCAAATAAGGCACCGGCCATCACTTTCGCCGACCACGAGTATATAGGTCGCCCCCACTCAGCATACACCCACATTTGCACATCACTTCCCTTCCCGGAAACTTCGCGTACATAACTTGAGTCTCTCTAGACCATTAGGGACTCATAACAACCGTAGCAAAAGTTTGCTACAATCCTAGGAAGCTATAGTCACCACACAGAGGTGCAAGACTAGACTCGCTAGAACCTGCCTTCAGATTAGCTGCTTGATAGCACTTGCCATTATAGGTCTTGTGTTTTCTGCCCACAGGAGTCTTTAGGTTCATCACCAGAGCTCCATGGGGAGAGCATGTAAGTGAAATAAAACCATTGCGAACATTATTGTCAATAGATTTGCACAAGGCTTTGAGTTTGGATTCTGAGAGGGAATAGATAGGACCAAGCGGAGGTGAAGTACCTTCCTCAAGGTTGATCTTGAGATCGTAAGGGCAATGCTCAGGGAGTTTTTCAGAGAGGGAGTCACTGAATACATCGGCAAATTCATGATATTCATCAGGCACTTCAGATAGATCCGGCAGAACCGCGGAAGCAGCCTGGCCACTAACACTTGGCAGAGAAGGTTGGAGTGTGGACTGTTGTGCACCCTCCTCTGTGCAAGCTCATATGAAAGCAGCCGTGGAAATAATAGAGATCTTGGGTGCTGCCGATGCAGCAAATGAGGGAATGGAAGGATAGGAATAGATAGGCTCATAAGGCAGTGGAGTTCGTCGGGATCTCGAAGGAAGTTTGGAGGATGGGACAGGACCTGAAGGGTCTGTGCGAGCTGAGACTGGAGGGTCGGCAGCCACGGGAATGTCTGAGGCAAGACTGGAAGGGTCTATGCGAGCTTGGGCTGAAGCACCAGAAGCTGCAAAGGAAGACGCTGTTAGGATTGTGCCAATAGAAGAGAGAATGAATGCATGCTGACAGTGTCTGCAGGGTGCATGGGCTTGGCGAAGCTATTAGCAACGTCACCCTTGGGTCAAAGCCCTAAGATAGATTATGGATGGAGTCCACAGGATCAAGATGAGTAGGATCAAGACAAAGTCAACAGAGTTGGAATCCGCAGACTTGTAGCAAGAGATAGATTAGGCTTGAAGGCCAAAGTGAGAACGAGAGTATTGGGCTAAACCAAGTTGATATTTGAACTGAGGTATGTACAAGTAATTCTACAGTTTATATAGTAGAGCGGAGTCCGTGGATCGGATTCTAGAATGTTATGGACCTGGCTAGAAGATAATAAGTCTGGAATATTCTGTATCTAGAGGAGTCAAGGATTCCGTGGAATCCAATATACCACCTACTCGGTACCGTAATGGATTCTAGGTGTGATAAATGAATATGTGAAATTAGTAGGTGAAATAGAGGTGAGATATGAAATAGAAACCAGGGTTCGGAATCTGACAGGATCCAATAAGTAGGTTGGAGCCATTGAAGTTGGCTGAGGTTGATGTCCATTGGTGTCCACAGCATGCTCGTTACAGTCCCCCCCATAGGGGTCATAGTAGTCGTTGACTCAGTGAATCCACCAGTCTTTCACCAGGCCCTCGAGCAGGGAAGAGGCGAGAAGGGTTTTCTGTGCCAGGGTGTGGTAATAGATTCCATGACTCTGGAAATAGGCTGAGCAGTCCACCACAAACCATGTGATGTCTGTATGTTCCCCGGTGAAGGACTTCGGGATTTGGTACAGGATAGGTTTGATCTCATAGAATGGGGCTCATTCTGGTCCTGTACCGGTGAGTTGGTTCAGAGGGTCGGGGGGAAAGTTTGGTTCGCTTGGGTGTCCAGGAAGAGAGAACAAGTCATCTCTATCCTGGATGGGTTTCTTTCGTGCCGGTGTGCCTGGATTTTTGAGCTTCTGGATTTTCAGCTCGAGCTCAGTCAGGGCCTTTTTCAAGTCCCTTTCCATGTTCTGCAGCTGTTCTCATAGGTCAGCTTGCTTTTGCAGCTGATCTCGCTCTACTTGTCCTGGGCTAGGGGGGTCTACAGGCATGTCAGGATCTGCGGGGGGTTCTGGTGGATTGAAAGGGCCGGCTTCATTGGGTCCTGCTCTGGCGAAGAGGCAGCTGTGAGGGTATGAGAGGCAGTGTCTGTGTAGTCTCGTTATGTGTGGTGGTTCGTCTGGAAGGGGTCAGGGGTATTCAAACTTATAGTCCAGATTCCTGAAGGTTTCAGGGTCATAGTTGAACGTGTTGAATCTAGTCGTCCCTAAGAAATTGGTAGAGCTCGGTGACATATTGGTTGTGCTGCTCTGCCCATATTGCCAGGGAGTGTTCCAGGTCTGCCTGTTCCTGTTCCATTTGTGCTTGAAGGTTGTGTACATGTGAGCTGGTGATGAGCCTAGACTTCCATGGCAATGGCAAAACCAAACTCGGGCAGAGTATGGAGAAAATGTGTGAACACAGCAATACTAGGATGATCATGTGTGCGAGTGGGTTCAGGGCACCTCCATGCAGTAAATCAAAGCTTTAAGGGTGCGAAGATATGCTTGGACTATGCAGTCAAGCAGATAATATGACATGAGAGTCAAAGAACTGAAAGAATGACTGTAAGTTGTGAGGGTCTCATAGAACGAGAGGGAACGGCACCTGATATGACATGAATATCAAGAAACCATATTCTGAAATGGAAATGGAGAATGAGACTTGAGAAAACATGCTCGAGACATTAATACAAGTGGGGAAACAAGAGGGAAATGCCTGAGTGATACAGCAATAGATCGAGGGACTGGCGATGCTGGGAATAAATGTGCTGGTCGATCGAATAAATGTGAACGAGGTGCTGAAACTGGCTGAAACTGATCCTAAAACTGGACAGGCGATATGGAAACTGGGGGCAAACAGTGCTGGGCTGAAAATGATCCTATCTGATGTCAAAAACTTATCCTATAATCCACACTGGGATTTCCTATACTGAAATGATTGCTGAACTGGTCCTATACTGATACTGATCCTAAGTCTGCTCTGAGACTACCCAAGTGGGCGACAATGACAATGGTGAAGGTGAAAACTGGTAAAATGGTCCTATCTGGTGAAGTTGAAACTGGTGCTGCCTATAAAGTAAATGGGGGGCGAGGTATGGCGTGGTGATCATGTATTGGCATGATATTGATGTGTACCAATAGTGTTAAGAGTAAAGAGGGACGGAAACATCTTCTTCACAGTTAAAGAACCATGGAATAACTCAAGCAATACTGCAAGTTGACATGCAATTGACTATATGCAATGCAAGACAAATATTGCCATGAAACAACGAATAAATGTGTGGTGATCCTATAGAAACAATGGACAGATTCATAGAGATTTGCTGATCTGACTAGTCGATTTATTGTCGGTGCGTGCGGTGAATACAGTGTACAATGGATTGACGTGTACGAGAATGAATACAAGTGTAGTCTGGCAAATGTGAGTGTACCCACCGGGGTTGAAAAGTACTGAACACTACTGTAATCTACATTTTTATACTAAAGTCCTACATATATTAATAGAATTCCAAGCGACTTTTTACTAAGGCTGTAAGGCCTTAGCTGAGTAAAATCCTGAATAAACGTGACCTATATCCATCAGCTGAAGTATACAGCATTGTTCGAATTGCTGTGCTTGGTTAGAAAATGTTCTATAGTGGAGTCCAGCTATCAGGCCAGTTCTTGCTGTTTCGACTGCATGTGCTGCAGATTGTAAAGACATGCTAGTGTCGCTGAGGTCGCCCAATGCATCTCTAATGATGTGCCAACTTGGTGAAGTAACAGCTTGAGTCACTGTAGTTCTGGAGTATCCATGATAGGTTGATATCTTTGATGGATGAGTGCGGTGATAGATGACGTCAATACGGTCTAGCAATCAATGATGTGTAGCGACATGCTTTGTGCAGATGTGGCATTACTATATATGATTGGGGGCCCATCAAAATTGGTGTTAATGTGTCCATAATGCTGTGAAGTGTCGGATTTCAAGATGGGATGGATAACCAACGTGCGAAGACATATTGCCATGATACAAAAGTGGTATTGCCGTATCAGCAATGACTGGTTTGGTGAAAGTCTGTCAGGTGGACTGGGTGTAGGAATTAAGGGTAATTTCATGGAATTCTGAGCATACAGAGCCTGGAGGCTCATCACTGGTGCTGGGGGGATGTATCTCTCAGTCCAGGTTTGCCTCGATGCAGGCACTGATGTTGTTGGAGGTTGCGATTTGGAGGTCCAGGTGTGGTGCGGTGTGTGTGGTGAGGTAGAAGTCCATGGATCGTTGTAGTAGATATCCCTCTGTTTGGTTGTCAATGTCTGCCTGTCATAGCTCCTATACCTCTGTGGTGGCTGGTCTGAGGAGGTCCTCATCTGCGCTGGAGAGAAGTGGCCACTCGTAGTTGTCTCCATGTGGGTTGAAGGGGTTGTTGGGGAGTACATGGTTGAGGTTCTGGATGAAGGCCTCGGGACATGCTGGTAAATTGGTTGACCAGTAGAAGATGGTGGGGTAATTTGCATCATATGGCTGGGGGGGAGGGGGGTCGGAGAGGTCCATCTCAGGGATGTCTCTGTCCTCCCATCCCTCAGTATCATATTCTGGTGGTGGGGAAGGGGTTCTGGAGAGCATGATGTATGCCGGCTGGGGGGAGTCTGGTAGGGGGACCTGGTGCAGTTTGAGGTTTCTGATGAGGGTGGATTCATCATTGTCGTCAGAATTCTCCTTGATGATGGGGAGTCAGTAGTTGTTTGGGTAGTCCTTGCTTCCGTGTTCGCTGTCTGTGTCATATTCATATTCCTCATCCCAATCAGAGTCGAACTCAATGATTGGGGGGCCATGGTATGACCAGTCTCCCTCCTCCACTCTGAATTTGGCTCCTTGAGCAGTTCCATTGAGTTCATGCTCGAGGTCGAATCTGAGGGTGCGAAGAAGGTACCTGCCAAGTTGCATGGCCTCTGCCTGGGTGGGGGGATGGTTCGTGATGAGGATTGGGGGGGATGAATTGTCGGAGTCATAATCATTGTATGAGGTATGTTCTGCATCTCTGGGTGGGGTGCTGGGTTCTCATTGTTCATGTTCATATATTGACCAATCCTCCCGTGGGGCAGGAGGTTCAGGAAGGGGTTGTTGCATCCCCAGTTCATTCTGAGGACACGGTGTGGGTTCGAGGTTTCAGGTGTAATCGAGATAAAGGGTGGTGAGTAGGATGAGGGTGATGCTGAGCACGATTAGTGCTCCGAGGACAATGGCAGTTAAGAGTATGGTGAGGAGGATGAGGATTGTGAATAACATAGGTGGTTTCATTGGTGTGGTAGGGAAGCTTCGAACTAACTGTAAGACCCAAACTTCATGTGATCTAAGACTTGGGTCTAGGTCTTCGGCTGTCTCGTGTTCAGACAATCACTGGAGAGATGACAAGTGTCTAAGACTCTGAGAAGGGAGAGGTTGCTTAGAGCTTGGTTCAATAGAGAGTGTAGATTGGTATAGATAAACTATAGTTCGAAGCTGAAGTATTACAGCAAGAACTGTGCTACTTATATATGAGTTCGGTGTTTCTAATAATAGGTTCTAGAGTGTGGTATGCATGTGGTAAATGTCCTGCATTAGTGAGGCGCAGCAGTCCTAGTGGGAACGGTTCAGTATTGGTGTGGTGAAGGTGCTTTGAGTGATAAGATAAGCAATAAGCACCTGATAAGATAAGATAACTGGAAAAATTGTAACACCCTTGGGTCAAAGCCCTAAGATAGAATACGGACAGAGTCCACAGGATGAAGATGAGTAGGATGAAGATGAAGTTAACAGAGTCAGAATCCACAGACTTATAGCAGGAGATAGATTAGGCTTGAAGGCCAAAGTGAGAATGAGAATATTGGGCTAAACCAAGTTGATATTTGAACTGAGGTATGTACAAGTAATTCTACAGTTTATATACTAGAGCAAAGTCTATGGATTGGACTCTAGAATATTATGGACATGGCTAGAAGATAATAAGTTGTTAGACCCAAACTCTGAGTAAACCAAACAAGAGTAAACCAAGGGCTGTTTCGCATTTGAACAGTCACCCAAGGAGTCTCTGCACTGAATGGCTACTAAGAGCATTGGACTAATGTCTTAGTCTGAGGCTGAGTTGACTAGCTAAGTTTGGTGTGATTAAACCTTAGCTCGAAGCTGGGGAATATACAGTGAGAGCTATGCTACTTATATATGAAAGATCCTGTGCTAAGAATAGAGTCTTTGTCCATGGTTGTCATGCAGGAAACAAGGCAAACCATGAGAAGGACAAGCATTGGTTGCAAGCCATAATAGTCCATGGTACAAATGCTGATACAGTCCATTATGGTCATGGTTACAATGATAGGTGCTTGAGATAAGATAAGCACTGGCTGATAAGATAAGATATGTGAGAAAATCATGACATTGCCCCCTCATTAAGGCAGGCATCTCGACTGCCCTAAGACTCATCTCCATCAGGGGGGTCCTGTTTGCTGTCCTGTTTGTTAGCCCACCAATAATCCTTAATAAGCTCTTCCAGATGCCTGAGTTTGGGTTCTGGTTTCCATTCTTCATCTAGCCATCCATTTTCTTGGCCCCCTTTTTCTGCCTGGGCACTAGTGACCTTGACAAGGTAATACCAACTGTTGTTGATTGGTCCTACTTTGTCATTGTTGTCCTCCTGCTGGTAGTGGGCATCAATGATGATCGTATCATTTTGAGGGTTGATCACGATGGCATCCACTGACACTCCTCCCTTCCTTTCCCAGTATTCGGTGATCACTTCTTTTGCATTGCCAAGATACCTTTCTGCAGTCCACTTGTTGTCTTCGGGACCATAGCCTTTCCATTTGATGAGATAGTTGGTCACTGTTTTGGACCTTTCTCCCTTCTTGCCACATACTTTGCAAGGTTTGTCATCAAGAATTTCTTCGACTTCATATTCTTCTTTGCCCATGATGATGCTTTGAATAGGGCAGCCGCAGTTTCAGTGGAGTGCATGCGATTGTTGTGCTGAAAGGCACATATTGGGAGCCTGTCAGCCCAGTTGTTTTGATGATGGTTGATGATGATGCAGAGATATTTTTCGATTTCTTAGTTGATGCATTCGGTTTGTCCATTGGTTTGGGGATGGAAGGCCGTAGAGGCATTTCCCTTGATGTGGAGCATGGCATAGAGGTCTTCTAGGAATTTGGATATGAATTGGGGGCCTCGGTCAGATATGATTGTGACAGGCATGCCATGTTTTGCATATACCTTGTCATGGAGAATCCTTGCCCATCCTTCTGACAAGAGTTCCATATTGCAGGCTATTGGGACGATTTCCTTAGAGAATTGGTCGACGATGACCAGGATTACATTATGGCTGTTTCAGGTAGACCGGTGATCATGTCTACAGAGATGTGGGTCCATGGTTCCAAGAGGAATTCGTTTGGATGAAGCGGGGTGTGTTTGGCCTGCATGCTTGACTTGGTGCGAGTGCAGGTCTCACAGGCTTGGATGTAGGTTTGAACATCCTTCCTGATCTTGGGCCACCAGTATGTCACAATCTCGGGGTAGGCTTTCCTGCCATGCGAGGTGCCTACTCTACTACTTATATACAAATGGAAAAAGGTATGATAACCGGAAATAGCTATACTAGAGGGGTACTATTGATAAGGATTTCTTGGCTAGTCACAAGTATTGGTGCATAATCATGCAATAGTTGGTCTAGAATGCTTTGTTGCTGACTAGCAGGCCTAGGAACTCCATTGGAGGTCCGTTTCCCATGCCCTCAACCCAGCAATGCTCCACTAGTGTCAAGGATAATTAATGCACCAGTCAGTCATGCCTGTAGCAGTCACCAATCGTGATCGGGAGCGCAGCCTGGCTATACTAGTGCCAATCATCTGAGATCTGTCATCTACTAGTCAGCTCTCTGTGCAATCCCAACCATCGCTAATCAATTCTAAGTCCTGTTTAAGATCATTGCATGACTAGTGCTTCTGACTTAGGCGTCCTCACCTTAGCTGGTACTCGTATGATGGAGCTTCTTGGTGTTTGTGTCCTCTGCCTCTGGTTTGGTATGCTAGTGGCAAGACTCGCAAACTAGTGACTGTACATTGCATAGGTCCCCTAGTTTTGAGTCACTAGTATTGGCTGGCAGGTAGAGTTGACCCACTAGCAGTGTCACGTCTAAGTCCTAGCATTACTAGTAGCCATTTGCACTGACTATCAGCTCGAAGCCTCCGCTATAGTCCTCATAATCCCACTAGTATCAGGTAGATATGCAATAGTATTGATATAAAATCGCAAAATCTAGGTGTGAACGCATAGACTGTGTATCAGTGGTTGATGTCATCAGCCTCACCTTTGAAGACAGCAGGCTTTTGCATTAGATCCATCCTAACCAGGGGGCATCTTTGGCCATTTGTCCACTGGGGTTGGGGGGCTTGTCATCAGGGTCATGTGCCTTTCCTGGGCCTCAGGGTAAGGACCAGCTGTCAGGGTCTTGAGCCAATGGGCTGGTATGTTGGCCTAGAGGTGGAGAGCCTTTGATGGCTCTGTCGCACCCAGTCCAGGTTGGGACAATGGGTGGCTGATTGCTGACATTCAAAGTTTCAGCTTTGTTAGGACCGGCCCTGGCGAGCATTTGGCTTTTGCCCTTTCCTCGGCTTCTTGGCATGTAGGGTCGAGGTGGCAGAGAGGGGAAGAGGCATCTGGGGGAATAGGGGGCAATAGTCTTCGAGCTCGTCATAAGGTCGCATGGGATATTTGTTATTAAAGTCATATACTGCCTGTTCTGTTGCACAATACTCAATAATATTCCCCCACTCCAGATCCTCCAGCTCGAGGCTCTTCCAGAATCTCCCCATCCTCGAGGACAGGAAGGTCAGGTCCTCTGTAAGGACCAATAGATGACCTATAAAGATCTTCAAGAATTCTTGTTCCCACAGATCGGGGATCTGTTGGACCTCAAGCAATAGCATGCTGACTGATGGTGGGATGCTGTTCATGGGTGATATCCCGGGCACCGTGTTGAATGTGTTCCCTTCTTTGGGACTCAAACTGTAAATCAAAGTGGTTGCCATAGATAAGATGTTCGGCTTGGTTGAGGGGCGGCAGGGCATAGTTGGCTCCAAGCCAGGTGTTGATCCAGCATCCCATCTGCTGGTTCTCATTGTACCTCCTGAACTTGTCTTCCTCATACCACCGCTCTTCCTCTGGGCTGATATTACAGAAGCAGTTCCAGTGCTGACAGTAGGTGAAGTCCTTGTCATCTTCTCCTGGTAGTTGCATGCTAATTGCTCAGCAGGCATCATATTCAGTATGCTGCTGGTACTGCCACTTGTTGTACTGCTGCTGATTTTGGATTCTGAGGTGATGGAGGCGCTGGATGATTTCTGCATGCTGCTTGGGGGAGACAGGGTGGAGATATTCAGGGTAGTTGACAGGATGGGCCTCGATGTCAACCTGGAGACCTCAGAGGTGGGTGAGTTCAAGCTCACTGACTCTTTTCCTTTCCCTGGTTGCATCAGCAAAGATGGAGCTGGTGAGGATGAAGGGCCTTGCCTGGTTGAGGATGGGGAGAGGGATGGTAGGGGAGTCGGGGTGAGTCTGGCGGTTACGGATGTAAGCCTTGAACTCAGACTGAGTAGGGCTCTGGGGAACATAGGGGTCATTGTCTTCGCTGTCAGAGAGGGTGATGACTGGGAGCTCCATGCCACTGGACTCTGCGACCTCATAGAGCTCAAGAGAGTCTCAGGCTCAAGGAACTCCTTGGGGAGCTGATGATGTGGAAGTTGTGGAGTTGTTGGTAGAGGGGGCAGCAAGTATGGCAGGGATGGGGCTATCAAGGGTTGGGTTGTGAACAAGGACACTGTGTCCTTGCTCACCAATGTCGATTTCGATTTCCAGGACCAGAGCGACCCCAGAAGTTTGCCGATCTTCAGGATTGCATATGGAACTGAGCAATGAGGGGAAGGACATGACCAATCTGTCAGGCTAGGTGGTGCCATAGTGCTGTAGACCATAGGGAGAGGGGTAGAAAGGGACTGCTGGGAGATGGGCTGCACAGAAGGTGTGGTCTGTCCAACATTGGAGGCAGTTTTGTTGTTGGTGAAACCAAAAGGTAATTGGCCACCTGGACTGATACAGGAGATAGGAGAGGGCAGGGATCCTAACAAAGAGTGTCAGGAAGAAGATGGTGATGACTCCAGGACTGGTGAAAGATGCAGGCATTTGGTTTCAACAAGTGTTTGGTGGTTGCTTGGAGAAAGGGAATAGAAAGCTTCAAGCTAATTGTTAGACCTGAACTCCAGGTAAACCAAACAAGAGTAAACCAAAGGCTGTTTCGCATTTGAACAGTCACCCAAGGAGTCTCTGTACTAAATGGCTACTAAGAGCATTGGACTAATGTCTTAGTCTGAGGCTAAGTCAACTAGCTAAGTTTGGTGTGATTAAACCTTAGCTCAAAGCTAGGGAATATACAGTGAGAGCTATGCTACTTATATATGAAAGGTCCTGTGCTAAGAATAGAGTCTTTGTCCATGATTGTCATGCAGGAAACAAGGCAAACCATGAGAAGGATGAGCGTTGGTTGCAAGCCATAGTAGTCCATGGTACAAATGCTGATACAGTCTGTTATGGTTGTGGTTACGATGATAGGCACTTGAGATAAGATAAGTGCCGGCCAATAAGATAAGATATGTGAGAAAATTGTAACATAAGTCTGGAATATTCTGTATCTAAAGGAGTCAAGGATTCCATGGAATCTGATATAATACCTACTTGCTACCATGACAGATTCTAGGTGTGATAAATGAATATGTGAAATTAGTAGATGAAATAGAAATCAGGGTTCGGAATCTGATGGGATCCAATAAGTAGGTTGGGGCCATTGGAGTTGGCTAAGGTTGATGTCCATCAGAGTCTGCAGCATACTCATTACAGCCACCAAAATCTCTGTTTTAATAATGACTTTGTCACAAAGAACCCTCTATGACCCAGTGACTCGTGACCTGCTTTCATCACATACATATGGTGTTCTTTATTGATGACTAGTTGATGAAAGCCTTCTACATTGTATCTATAGAGTCTATCTTCTTTATCCAAGAAGAAGTTACAATAATACTGTTTAAAGTTCATGTACTGTTTCTTGTTAAGTTCTTCAGGGTGGAATCTTGGGTTCTTTAATCAGATTTTAACCAGTGGTAGATGCTCATCTTGCACCTTACCATTACTCATTCTATGATCCTGTGGGTATTTAACAATTTTAGACTTGTCAAACCTGTCTTCTAGATCAGGAATGAGCAGGGTATTGTTCATAAATTGGCAGGAGGTTCAAAAACCTCAGCAGCATGGCCACACATGGAAGCTGTGTCCTTGTGCTTGTTGCAGTCCTTGGTCTTGTGCTTGCTACTGCAGAACATGCAGAGGTTGTTCATGCAGTGGTGTTCCTTCTCCTCAGGCATGAGCTTGCCATCCTTGCCTAGTTTGTCAGCATAGGGCTTCTTGGCAGTGCTGGAGGAATTGGAGGAAGAGGATGAACCAGATCCCATGGAGCCTGAGTTGGAGGACTTCAGTGCTGCAGAATTGTAAGAAGAGCTTGAGTTGGAACCCAAACCCTTAGGTTTAGAAGAGGAGTAAGATGATGAAGGTTTATCATGGTTTTCACATGTGATTTTGGTCTTCTGAGTCCAATACCGCATGTCAAGTTCCTGTGCTAGTGTCCACATGTCATGGAGGTTATTAGGCTTACCATGGTTAGCCATATCATCCTTACTCCAGGTACAAAGTCCATGGTAGAAAGTATGGCAGAGGCAATTGTCACCATAGCCTATGACAGCAGCATGTTGGTTGAACCAGACTATATACTTCATAATCTGGTCTCCATCATGCATGTGAAGATTTTTGAGTTCATCTTCAGCATCTCCAACAGTGTCAAATGGACTGAAATTAGTCTAGAGTTCCAAAAGAAAAGCAGCATAGGAATATGCCCAAGCAGGAGGGTTGGTGTGGTTGGGATTGAGGATATCTGGTTCAAACCAGTCAAGAGCCACACCAGAGAGGAAGGAGATAGTGTAGTTGACTTTAGTGGTTTTCATGTGGAAAGCATCAGGCCTGTTATTAAAGTTCAACTGAAGGGAAACAATGAATGCCTTTAGTTTCCATAGGTCCGAGCCATTGAACACATCAGGTTCCTTGACTTTGGTATGGACTGGCCACAGAGGAGGGTTGTTTACCTGATTGCTGAGACCATGGATGAGATTTATGAAGTCCAGCATGAGGTGGGCATCATCATTGTTAGAGGTAGGAGGACTACCACCAGGACTGCCTGGTCCTCCGAGGCCACCTGGATTAGGTGGACCACCAGAAGGGTAATTGAAACCCTGTGACTGGCAATGGTTGCAATTGCTAGGGGTGTTGGGTTCATCATCAGAGTTGTCATCGTCATTGCCATTGTCTCCTTTGTTGATGGGAAAGAGAGACTTAGGTCGAGTGAGCAGAGTCTACAGAGGGTCATTCCAATATTTGCCCCAGCTGTTGGAAATAATATGGTCAGCAATGAACAGATTTGGAGTCATGGTATCCAATTGATGAGCAGTAAAACTGCTGTGGATGTAGGTTTTCCTATAGGAATGATGGGAGGTAGTGGAGTCTGTGTCAAAGAGATTAGAGTCTTCTTTGGATGTGGAGGTGGAAATATTGTTTGTGGTGAAACAAGGTGAGATCAGGTCTGAGGTAGACTGTTCAGTATGAGGTGGTTGTGTGATTGTGCTAGACATGCCTAAAAATTTCAACTCAAGGGTTTGAGTTCAAATATACTGTTAGAATTGTGCCAATAGAAGAGATGATGAATGCATGCCAATGGGATCTGTGGAGTGCATGTGGGCTTGGCGAAGCTATTAGCAACATCACTCTTGGGTCGAAGCCCTAAGATAGAATATGGATGGAGTCCACAGGATCAAGATGAGTAGGATCAAGATGAAGTCAACAGAGTCAGAATCCATGGACTTGTAGTAAAAGATAAGTTAGGCCTGAAAGCCAGAGTGAGAACAAGAGTATTGGCTAAACCAAGTTGATATTCGAACTGAGGTATGTACCAGTAATTCTACAGTTTATATACTAGAGTGGAGTCCATGGATCAGACTCTAGAATGTTATGGACATGGCTAGAAATAATAAGTCTGGAATATTCTGTATCTAGAGGAGTTGAGGATTCTGTAGAATCTGATATAACACCTACTCAGTACCATAACAGATTCTAGGTGTGATAAATGAATATGTGAACTTAGTAGGTGAAATAGAAATGAGATATGAAATAGAAACCAGGATTCAGGATCCAATGGGATCTGACAAGTAGGCTGGCCATTGGAGTTGGCTAAGGTTGATGTCTGTTGGAGTCCATGGCATGCTCATTACAGACTCCATTGACTTCATCTTAATCTTACTCATCTTCATCCTGTGGACTCTGTCCATAATCTATCTTAAGGCTTCAACCCAAAGATGATGTTGCTAATAGCTTTGCCAAGCCCACATGCACTCCGCAGATCCCATCAGTGTGCATTCATCTTTTTCTTCTATTGGCACAATCCTAACAGGGGTGTGTGGTAGTAGTGGTGAAGTTGGCTTTGGTATATGTGGTAGTGTGTAACAAGTGATAAGTTGAGTTGAAAATCTGCTGTGTATTCTTCTTGACTGTATTATAGGCAATAGTGTAA
>JAUDZF010000341.1:0-23783 GCA_030407055.1 Armillaria mellea | reverse complement strand
CGCCCTCTTCTTATGCCAGTCATTGACGCGGCCAGGACCTTAGGCACATCACCAGCCTATGTTCATCGGTTCGACCCTTTTCGGCGAAGCATTTTTTGGCGAAAATGCTCTTGTTGAGATATTCCTCAACCCCACCTATCCATCCTCTTTCCCCTCTGTCACCTCGTTGACTCTTGTCCGGTGTTCTTACAATCCGGGATACCGCGATCATCGGATGGTCAATGGCCATCACACTCTTCACCTCCAGAGCCTTCGTATCATTGACGCAAATCTGTGTGGGACCACCTTCGCCTTTCTTGTGCGGCCGTGCCTGGCCACGCTGACGATACTGGTCCTAAGCTTTGGTGGAGAACCAGGTCACGATATGGATGAGAGGACATTTAAAGGGCAGCTACAATCCCTCACACATTTACGACATCTTGCCATCATCGGATGGAATCGAGACCACCATCCTTATGAGTGGTCAAGAGGCCTCTTGGACGATGTTGTTACCAATCTCCCACACCTTGATACACTTTCCTTCTGTAGCCATCTTGCAACACTTCGTATTTTCACTGTCATGACACAGCTCGCCAGACCATGGAAGCGGCTCAGCATCCGCGAGCCTACCTTCATAACCCCGCTTCAGCTGCTACCTCTCGCGTCTCTACAGATCGAGACAGTCGAAGTTGATTGGCCCACTGCGCAGGTACCAGAGTGGAATGAAAACAAAGCAGCTATCGAAACTCTGCTGCACCCCACCATCGTACGCGACAGGAACCTCATCAATGATGCCTACTATTAGTGAAAGCATATAAAGTAAGAGCTGGTCCATCGTTCTTGCTTCTTGGGTTCTGAGGTATTTCAGAATCTGGCTTGCGGCGTACGGCCCAGGACACAACGCTACTGTTTTCAAGTAGCCTCACACCTTTTTCTGTCAAAAATGAAATTCTCTCTACACTATCTTGGGTTTTGATCAGTCGCTCTTCAATATAGAACTCTCTTGGAACTCACGCTATCATATATCTGTCCACCACAAATGAGCTTACCTACTATGAAAATTAGCGACGCTCTCGTAAACCCTATCGGCTTTGGTTCTCTCAGTAGAGGGGAGTGCATTTCAGCTGGTGAACGACGAAGCCCTAAAAGGCTTTACGCTGTCCATACTCGCCGACGGGATCTTCATATGCCCTACAATGTTGCGGTTACCTTTTTCTCGACCTCCATCATCTTCCCAGCAGACGTAGGCGTCTTCTCCCTCGCTGAAAAACGGCAGCGGCACAATGGCGGTGAGCATCTTGTTTTTTGCGTAGCCGACCTAATCCAGCTTTCCCGTGTATACGAGGCACCTGGGCATGAAAGAAGGCTCTGAGTAGCTGAGCTGCAAGGTGAATGTGGCAGACATCTTATCAGAAGGATCGCACATCGTAAGATCAATGATATGAAGTCGGCCTGTAACCATCTGTAGTGTTCGTCATAGATGAGGCCGATCTCCGCCGGTGTGACGCTGTCGATAATATCATTGCAGGACAAGTTCGTCTTCGTAGTCCCGTTGCCATCCACCGTTAGTGTTTCTCGAAGTAGTAAGCATAAGTGTTCCTGATGCGTCCAGTCGGTAGTGTCACGACTTTACTAGTGGAACTTTGCTCGGCAAGCAAACCAAAAATAGGTGGTAAGAGGTACATAGCTACCAAGGTTGGATTTAAAGTGACTCGAGCTTGGCGATGGCGGGAGAGAGTCGCTATAACCATAAATGTCTTGTTTCGGTCCGGTTCCTTCCTAACCGGTCTTTCTCCGCTCTTCATGGTCGGGCCACTGCTGGCCAGTCACGCGCTTGCAAGGTACTGAATGTGATATGACCAGGTGATATTCAACCATCTTTCGTCTTCACAGTGCTTCATGAACTCAATAGCATGATCTAACTAACATTTTGCGTAGATCACCCTAAACTTATTACGCCAAGTTCCTGGCTGCGGTATGAAAAAACAACATGCTCCAGCTTCACCAAAAGTCGGAGTGCACGATGTCTCACCGTCAAATTTGTTGGTCTCAGATTTTTATACTCCGGTTCGAAACGCCTATAAAAGGCATCCTGCTACCGACCTACCGTATCTTAACTATTGCTTCCTCTATCATGTCAACTGGTGACGACAACATTCTAGGGATCCGTGCATAGCTGACCGTCTGTGTAGACTCGGGTAATGCCAAGTATCCTCATACTAGGACCTCCGGGCTCCCACCGTACCCTTGTCCTGAGAACCCGGGACAGGTAAATATCCCCAATGGAGACTTCTTACGTTGCTCAACCCTCCATAGGTATTTCCCCACACTGATCCAAACAAAGGTACCCTTTCAAATGTCCGGGACAAATTCCGCAAACTCAATTGCCAGTCGATGCAGTAACAACCCCGCCCTTGCAACGAACTTCTGAACCACCGGTTGGAAACCCATTTTACCTGAATGACGCACTCGGAAAGCTCGATAATTCACTTGGAAACGTCATCCAGATTCTGGAGCAGGAGGAGACCGCCGCAGCCAACAACCGACTGTTGAGGAAGTTTGTGAATATGAGGGATGAGCTGGACAGAATCCGGACTGGGAAAAAGGTCCTTACGCCCACTCATGTATCCCCCGAACGTGACGCCGGAGGAGGATTATTTGTGGATTGATCTGTCCTTAATATCAAAAAATCCCGTGTTGCACGGTATAAGGAAATTTCATATACACCAGTTCACAAAGACGAAGGAAAGAAAAGTATCCATAGAAAACATATGTATGAACCAATTAATGCAAACGAAACATAGAGGAATTCTTGGTGCAAAAGATACCAAAATGTCTGGTCATGGGCTTCAATAACACTGGTCGGAACGCTTCTTCCTCCGGACCATCTTCAATCCCTTCTTCCTCGGAGTGGTCTAATTCATCCATGACAGACGGCGGGAACACCATAGGTGGTCCGCGGGGCTTTCTTGGCGTCCACTGACAGGTAAAGGAGGCATCTTGAGGCCGCGAAATTTTGTCCGGCGCTGCAGATAAAATTCCGCTGAGTTTCAGAAATGTTTTAAACTTCGGAGGTTCCTTACGCGGCATTAACTCTTTGTCGCTCCAATGCGTCCCGATTTTCAGCCAGGGCGAGGAAAGCCGAGGCTGGAAGACGATGCTCTTTCAGCATGCATTGCTCGTGGTCGTGAAGACCGGCACATATACGAAACGTGGTTTCAAGGGGTAGAGTCAGTCTTGCCAACACGGTCTATGGGTATTATTTAGTCAGTTTTTAATGCTTTCAGCAGCCTCGACAGTAAGACCAGACTACCTTGAAGACTGAGGGGAAATAATTTCCATCGATACTTCAGCATGCGCAAGAGGTCATAGTAGACTTCTTTCAACGGCTGATAGTAAGGCGGGCAATGAACAGAAGCTGTGCAGCCGTAAGTCTAGTCGCAAGAGGGTATCGCGGGATATCTATGACAGACATCAGTCAGCATTCGCATGTTCGCCGTGGACTGAAGCTACAAGGGGTGATTGGACACGGTGCAGTGCTAGTATATCCTACATGAATGGGAATTCAACTCACTTCGACAAGTTCAAGGATCTGCATGATAGTCGTTCATTGAGTGAAAGTGAAACCAATATCAGGAGTACAGCAAATCTTACCTTCGTACAATGGTCTTGAAAATCCTGAGGAGAAAATCTTGAACAGCACAACAGTTCGCGTGCTGCTTCTACGTAGCTATTTACAGAGGAAAGGCCATGCGATAACTGAATGACTTTGCTTCGGAACGATAAACCGGACATGATGGGGCCGTCCAGATTCATCATGCAGAAAGGAGGAAGAAGAGAGGGCAAAAGATTTTCACAGTGAGTTATAAGTAGTCAGAGTGGGCCGGATTGGCGGAAGAGACAAATAACATGGACAGCGCAGAAAATGGAACCAGTTCAAACGACGTGGTCGAGAAGGTGTTGTAGCGGGGCACTGGGTTCGGCAACGCCCCGTAAGTCAACAACAACAGATCGTTCTTCGTGCGATACAGTTCGTGATCGTGCGCTTTCTCCCGACGATTGAATATTCCCCTATCCTCTCAAATAAATATCCGTCCAATTTTTGTTCGCTCAATTTCTCGAGCTTTCGCGGTGAGCTTTAAATTTGCCCCGATTTTCGGCAGAGTCATCGGCAAGTAACAAGGATAACCTTATTTAGCAACTCTTCCTTTGAATATGGAGGGGTCTGTAAGAGCTTGGTCTTAAAGGTTGCCGAGACGTGAACGGTGCTATTGAAACAGATGTTTTCCAGATACCAATAAAATCGTTGCTCAGTGAGTTACTAAGACGTTCCGGATATATCAGTCCGGTTACGGTACCTGCGTTAACCGTCCCGTAATTCCGTAAATACTGGTGACGGTTCGTCGGATCCCTAGCAAAAGCTAGCTTGACGTCGCCTAAATGTGTCTAAAGAGGTAAACGAAACCTTCATGAATACTAGTCCTCATCATCAGGCTAGTTGACAATAGGTCGCTGTAAAAGCACAACAGCCTGGAACGTGCAGGCTTGGCCAAAAATATTGCGAGTCAATGACGTCTTGACAATTGCCTTGGATGCGACGTATCATACCAAGCTACAAACTAACTCGAGATTCGTAACTCGTGACCATTCCCAAACCGTTTTTAAAAGCTCGGGAGGTCTCTATTAGATGCCGTCGCATAAGTTGAATGTACGACACTAAGATTCATATGCCCTAGTACACAGATACTGCACCGCAAGATACCCATACCCATAATAATAGTCATATCATACAGCAGCAAGCCACAGTCAGATTATGAAAAAGGCAGCTAGACAAAGACGAGCGAATCGAGTATGATGGTGCACAGGGGATGGAATGAAGACGCTGTGAGGGTTGCGCCGTACATAGATCTTACTTGATAAATCCGAAAGCAAACTAAATTAGTCCTCCGAGGGGGCCACCCCAAGTTCCATTGAGTCGAGTGTAGGCACAGTAATATCTGCAGTTATTAAGTGCTTCGGATGTTACTGTGTTGAATCGGTTACAGATGCATATACCAAAGGTAATGGGTAAAACCCAACTGCCGATTATCTCAGGGCAATCCGTATTGAAAAATTTAGAGCCTCGGAAACTCAGATGGAACGTGGCCTGATACTACGCCACACCCAGCAACTAGCCAGTGATCAGGCAGAGTCTCCGTTGAATGCCGATGTCATTCCGGAGTTCGTATAAACGAATGCTTCTATAATTTACTCGGAGAACGTGGCGAGACTAGCGCGCGAGCAATGACAAAAATATCCTCAGGAAAAGATCAAAGTGGAGGAAAGTTTCCGCCTGGTAGACTACGTATTTCCCTCGGAGTTAGAACCTAGGAGATAGATGCCCAGTGAATCCTGTCCAGAGAGCTAGAATAAGTAATCATAACCCATTAATCTGGTATTCCTGAATGATTGTGTCAGACGATGTCCAGTTTAAAGCATGCGCAGTCGGGAGGTTTGCGGCTGGGTTTCCTTATAAGCCTAGTACGGATGGTGATCACCGGAGGGATACCGTAGCACGACATTCTGTCTACTTGCGTTCGGCGTGTCCAAGTGATACCGTGCGATTATAATGATAATGGAGGATGATAATATTAATCTAGTTCTACAGGAAAGATATCTGAACCCATGAACCCAAGTCTTTCTCGTGCGCTAAGAAATAGGATTTCACTCTCGCAAGTGAAATCTCCTCATTTTTCCCCTTCAACCCCCACGTTCTTCAACAACTGGCAGCTATTTTCCCCACATCTAGAAGGACGGCTGCGCAACTGCAGCATGCGCAGCAGATGCTGTGGTTGGAAACTTTCATCAATCTCGATCGAAAGGTATTGGAGCGACGGAAGGAGAACAGGTTGACCTTCCTTAGCGACACTAAGTTTGTCAAGAATAGACACATGATTATCGGCATATCCCGGTCCTGGGACAACATCCGAGGCCCACTCCAATGAAAGGCTCTTCAAGCTAGGTACCATGTTCAGAATTGGACTCAAATGACCACCTAAAGGAACCGGATCGCGGATATACAACGCCTCGAGTGTACTCCCCGAGCGACTCAGGAGGCGACGACTTTGGAAACAGCTGAAGGAGTGACGGCAAATTTCTCTAGCTGTGTCAATGTTAAATGATCGATAAATTTCGATGCGCTCCAGGCGACATCAAGCAAACGAAGCCTGGTATGCACAACCAGGGTGGCGGGGAGAAAGTGTGAAGGGATGTCCAACCCCAGAGAAAGTGTCGTAAGATTGGAGCGGATTGCAGAAGTCGGAATGGATTGCTCTTCACCGTGCCCCCAGCGTGAAATTGGCGCAGCTGGGGCCGAGCCAAAACATGTTCTGCATCTGCGCCATCCCAGATATCATCAGGAAGAAATTCCTGTCAGCAAGGAGCAGCGTCTTCTTCGACCGTATCGGTATCATGGACGTCACCTGCAGCCGCAGGCGCACACTTATAAGGAGCTTCTTCCCATATAAAAATCTCCCATCGATGACATTGAGATACAATCAACCGGGCCATCGCCTCATAGTGCGGAACAGTCGCGTCACCCCCGACTTCACCATAAATCCGTAAAGGAGTATCTCCCGATCGATTCAACCAAAGCTTCAACGTTGAAACTGATGGTTCACAGCATGCGGCGGCGTCGATTTCATTGAAACTGAACTCGGACCAAAGCTGGCTCAGAGAGAGTGCAACGGTGCGCCAGAGACGAGACACACGACTGTAGCTCCAGGGCCCTAAGCAAGTGTTGTGGACCCGATGGTAGAACATCCAGTCGTCCCATGATAGAGTGTAAAGAAGTATTTCGCCAATGATCTCGGGTGGCAGTCGTCGAACCGCAGCCAGGACAGGTCGGTGGTGCTTGATGAAGTTGTACACCTCGCACAAAGCTGAATACTTTCCCTCCGTCGCCTGCGAACAGTCATCGTCATGCCAGGCGATGATAAGTCTTTCCATTTCGTCGTCGTCCAATGCGAGTTGATGTCTCAAGTCCTCCATTGTAGTTTGGGCTTCCCCGAGCAAGTGTTCAATCTCTTCAGACTCGCAGTCGAGGGGACTGTAGTTGGAAGCCGTGAGATGCAGATAGGTTTGGGAGAGCTTGTAAAATTTGGAGGGAGCGATCATGTTGGTTGGAGAGTGTCAAGTGTCGTAGCGGGAGAGAAACGAGGAAAGCCTAAGCCTGGATTTCGTGGGAAATTTGCATGTAGTTTTGCGTGCACAGCTAAATAGGGAATTTCTTTGTCAAAATTTAGCTTGTGTGCTAAAAGAACAATAGATCTCACCATTAATATATTTCTAATTCGAATTAGTAGGGTGGAACGTCGTAGTGAAGGGGGGAATGTTACAAAGGCACGTCCAGTGGCTTGTGGGCGTCAGTGGGTACCGGTTCCAAACCAACTTCAATTTCATATTTGGTCTCCGGCTTCTTAAGGCGCGTCTAGGTCGGCAAACTGCAGCGGATTATGGCAAAAACACTAGAAACTACAAAACATTGGGACGATGTTGAATATCCCACTACAAATGAATGACTACAAATACAAGACGTTGAATCTTCTCCCTAAGCGTTGTCTCAGAATCAATCCTCATGAATGGCCCTCAGGCTTCTTGAACGTCGCTACGTCCACACCCGGGAGGGGCCACTGCTTGGCGAACTCCCGAACCTCATTCTTCAACTGTTTGACCTTGGCAAAGCCCTCCTTGCCCTCCTCCTGTGACGTAGCCACCCGAACAAAGTCCTTCAACATCTTTGTTCCGGCCTCCTTCTGTAGGACTAGCGACAGCTGCACAGCGCGGTGCAAGAAGTCGGCTACGACCTTCATGTCGGACTCAACCATGTTACGTGACGTCAGTGCGGAGGTGCCCAAGCGGATACCACCTGGAACCTGGGCAGAAGCGTCACCAGAAACGGCATTTTCTACGGAGTTAAGTCAGCCGGGAGGGATGTCATAGTAGGAGAAGAGAGCTGACTGTTGATGGTAATGCCCATGAGATCGCAGACCTTCTCGATTTTGCTGGCCAGTCAAGCCGAGAGGGCGCAAGTCCCAGAGAACAAGGTGATTGTCAGTTCCGCCAGTTTGGAGCTTGTAGCCATGCTCCGAGAGGGAGGCCGCGAGAGCACGAGCGTTGAGGATGACCTGCTTAGCATACGCCTTGAACGCGGGTTGAGCAACTTGGAGGAGAGCAGTGGCGACAGCAGCAATAGTCTATGGACGGATGAGTACAGGAAGAACGATTTTTTGTAAAGTGGACATACGTTGTTGTGGGGACCACCCTGGCAGGCAGGGAACACGGCCTCGTTGACGTGCTTCTCGAGATCCTTGGCATTCTCGAGGTCCTTGCGGAAGAAGATTAAACCGGCACGAGGACCACGGAGAGTTTTGTGACTAACAACGCAGGTCAGAATGTAAACACGAGACAGTAGTAGGGACCTTACGTCGTAGTAGTCACGACATCACACTAGTCGAAGGGGCTGTTAAGCTCCTGGGCGGCAACGAGACCACTGGTATGAGCCATATCACATAGTAGCCAAGCACCCTCCTTTGTGGCCGTCTTCTTGAGCTCCGCATAATCCCAGTCGCGAGGGTAGGCAGAGGCACCACAAACAATCATTTTCGGCTTGAAGATCTTGGCCTGGGCAGCGAGAGCGGGGTAGTCAACAAGGTTGGTGTCAGGAGTGATAGCATAGGGTAGCGACTGGAAGTAGATAGAGGACGCAGTCATCTTCTTCTTAGCCGTCTATTAGTTTGAGCAATGTTAGGTAGTTTCTTTTATCGTGAATTGGATAGATACGTACATAGTAACCATGAGTGAGATGGCCACCATCGGGAAGACCAAGACCCATGAGACGATCTTGAGGTTGGAGGAGAGCAGTAAATGCGGCAAAGCTGCGTTCAAGTCAGAGAAAAGTGCGATAGTGATGCGGGAAACTAACTTGGCCGTCTAGAGATTGGGGGGGAAACGTTAACAAGAAAACAAAATATAAAAGGTACAGGAACTGACGCTTCCGGAGTAAGGTTGGACGTTAACGCCCCATTGTGCCGGATCGAGGTTGAATGCTTTGAGGGCTCGTTTACGGCACAAGTTCTCAAGCTCATCAATGTATTCGTTACCACCATAGTAACGGGCTGCCGGGAGACCCTCGGAATACTTGTTCGTCAAGATGGACCCGTTCGCCTCCATGACAGACAAACTGGTAAGGTTCTGTTATCACTGTTTCAGCATCGTGAACCCCCTACTTATATGAGGAACAGCTGACCTCTGAAGCAATCAGCTCCAGCCCAGAAAGCTGCCTCCATGTCTCCTTATCGATGATGTTCTGCACCTCTGGATCAATCTCCGCCAAGGAGGCATAGAGCATTTGGTTCTGCAATTAAAGTGAATCAGATCACATCTTCTGCATTCAGACTAGGCCTACAAATTCCGGCGTCGACGAAGTGGCCATTTTTCTAATACTCAGACGTGAGAATCGGGAGTATGAAGGGAAGGAGGGTAACCGGGATGGTGGTGGTCGAGGAAGGAGGAGTCGAATCATGGTGGTGAGCAAAAAAATTTCTAGGCTCATCGGCCGGATATCTCCGAACGAGAAGTGCACTGCTTTATGTAATGTACCTCTGCGGTTCCCGATCATACCTACCACAACCTATTCCAACTCCTTTTGATTTATTGTCAGGTTATTCGCGAAAAATGAAACGGAACGACACCTGGGACTTGCTTGGACAGGGGGGGACAAGGTGCGCCGTCTGTAGTGCCCGTTCGTCGCATATTTTTATCACCCCA
This sequence comes from Armillaria mellea, assembly GCA_030407055.1. NCBI lineage: Eukaryota > Fungi > Basidiomycota > Agaricomycetes > Agaricales > Physalacriaceae > Armillaria > Armillaria mellea. The sequence continues at coordinate 13,997 of JAUDZF010000341.1, read as the reverse complement.
TGTTTGACATGTAGCACCGTGACTACGGGTAGCCAAGGAAGACCGGATGTTATGCCCTCACAGAAACGATGGAGGCTGGAGCACCAGATGAAACTCAGGACGCCACTTAAGGAAGTACAGCAACGCCCACCATGCCAAAAGTTGGATGCTGAGAAGGACGACTTGAGTGTGTCATTCACTGAGGTGCACTATTAAATATACAGGCTAACGGGGCCATATTGATAGTTGTTCAAATCGTGGATTTGCATGGGATACCAAATTCTGGAGATTAGTTCTCGCTGGTTCTACACAAGTATGTTAATTTGGTCAACGGCATGTTCCAGTTTACCTACAGATGGAATACAGCGAGGAAACAGCGTAACAGCTCGTATCCGTGGTTTTACGCCATATTTCTATGCTCGACCTAACGAATCTGGCCTCTTTGGCTCATCTAAATAAATGGAAGCATTTTATGCCCTCCTTGATGTGCGCCCCCTTTCGCTCACCACAATATAATGCTTAGACATGACTGGCACAGGCTAGTACCGACGTAGTCAACGTAGAGATCGTTTCCAAAATAATCACCGGCGTGACTGAGAAAGCATGTATGCTCTACAAGCTGACTTTCAAAGATTCAGAAAGTCTTTATGCCGTTCAAAATCTACTGCTGGGTGCTCGATATGACATCTATGAAGCAAATGTAGACCCTGCTACTCGATTTCTAGTAGACCACGAGGTGACCGATTTGTTTATTTTCATGCTTTGAGATGTTCTCAAGTTTGATAGCTTCCAGGACTAGGGGGTTGGGTCAAGTTTCCTGCTGGAAAGTACAAGATTGTTGCCGGTCGTGATGCCAAATCTCGCTCTCAAGTCGAGATCTTGATCTCGTAAGTCGGTTTCCTGTGACCGTCCGATCCATTGTTCACCCAACGACAGGCATGACGCTGTAACAATTTGTACTGAAGACTATGCTATGGCTCCATTGAGAGTGCTGTCTTTTGATTTTGAAACCTTGTTCAATGTCAAAGACAATAATTCAAAACCATCAACGGATCCAATCATTCAAATATCAACCATGGTCTCTCGCCCAGGTCCGTTCACTCTCCTCAATTTTATCAATCGGTGTCGAACAATTGATATTTTAGGGGAGACAAATCCATTTCTTCGCGTCATTTTCACTCTTGATTCGTGTGATCCGATTGACGTTGACGTTTATGTGTGTTCATACGAAACCGAGAGGGAGATGCTTCAGGCATGGCAGAGTTTTGTACTTGCTGTAGACCCTGATGTGTTGACTGGCTTCAACATCATGCATTTCGACCTCTCGTACATCATAGATCGTGTTCATTTGACAATGCCGGGCTTTGATTTGAATTTGGGCCGATGGAAAGGTATGAGTTGGATGCCGCATTTTTAAATTATACTCACCCATATCGCTTAGAATCTTCAATGAGCTGGTCTGAACCGTACTTCTATGAAGTATTGTTCTGTGCTAACGGATACCATAAAAATGGCCGTCGTGGTAAGTATGTCGAAGTCGAGGGTCGAGTCGTTCTGGACTTGTACCGATATTTTGTCCGCCACCATGGGCAGTTCCAACTTAACAAGTATTCCCTTAAGAACATTGCAGAGAATCTTCTTTCCGATGTTCTAGACTCACAGAAGTTTGAGATGGCATATACAGATATACCGAAGTACCAGAACGAGAGCTCTGCTACTCGGCGCCTTCTAGCGATATACTGTCTACAGGTGTGCGCCATGTATTTCGGATTCTCCGCACAAGATTACTGACGAGAGTCGATTCTGGTTATTTAATGAAGGATGCCAAGGTGCCTCTGCAACTTCTGAATAAGCTTAATATTTTGGAGGACTATTTGAGGAAAGGGAGGGAGAAACAGGTTCCTTTCACGAATCTGTTAGCTCCGACACCTGGGCTTGAGAACCTAGGCGTTGAACTCGCCAGAGCACGGTCTGTTCAAGCGATCATCATCAACTGATGGCAGGGACTATTTTTATGTACAATCATCTAGATTCCACGAGATTTTTACGGGACTATGTAGCCATCATTACGGTGTATCTTCTCCGACGTAACAATGATTCCTTCATCGAATGACAGTTCGACGCCTTGAAATCATGTCGGAAATGTGGCATTGTCAATAATGAGCAGCGCAGACTATAGTTTCGGGTTTCGGGCCGAGTCCCGAGTCCCGAGAAACGTAGCCAAGATTCGTTCTTGACCTTACACCGCCACGCCAATATATACTGACAGCTCTACCTCTGAACGCACAGACAATGCAGCGAGCTGATACCTGGGATCAATCAAAGCTTACTGGGGGGAGGTGTATCCCGACCCTCACAGTTCACTTGTTCCTCTGCTTACGCTCTTTTCTAGCTCTGGGGGAAAGCGTGGTGCCTCCCCACCAACGCCAGGCCCTATGACTTCTGAGAAGCGACAGAGACTGGAACAGGAAGTCAAGAGTCGCCCTGCTCTCAAGGAAATGCTGAAACGTCCTGCGGCCCCGCAGCTTGACTCTGAGACAGACGACCTTGGTGCGCTTTGTTTACGCTCTTAGTCTCTGAATTTATGATATTAATCTTGAGCAGTTATTCAGATTGTTGACGTCCATGAGCTAGGTGATGACTCTGCTTGTCTGGTCATTACAGGTTCTACAGAGGCAAGCTTTTTTTTGCAGCATCTGACTTGTACCGTGCCTTAGTTTCGTGGGTTACAGGCCGGAAATAGCGTATCAGCTTTCATCGTTGGTTTTTCCCCCTACTTTTATGTCCTTTCAAAGTCTCCAGAGTTCCGCGGCAACGACGAGGAACTTGATGTTCTGGGTGTATTTCTCGATGTATGCTTCCCCTTACTTTGTGATTCTTGTTACTGGACGTTAATTTGCATAGGGAGCTCAAGGACGTGTAACAGAGCTGCGGGTGTTTGACAAAAATTTGAAGGGAAAAATGCGTACTCTTGCCAAAATAACTTGCGACAACATCGGAAGTCTTGGCACCATTCGAGATGAGTCTCTTCACTGGCTCTCTCTGACGATTTTTCCTCAGCTGACTTTGATTGTTCTCTCGCTACGTATCTTCGATGACACGTGTCCCTATGAAGCTGTCGAAGCAAACGTAGACTATCCGACGCGGTTCTTGGTAGACCACGAGGTTCGCGACACCCGTTGGCGCGGCTCGATCACCTTCTTACGTTGATGCACAGTTACCAGGACATGGTGGCTAGGTCAAGTTCCCGGCCAAAAAGTACGATGTTATTCCAGATGCTGGACGCGTATGTCGAACTCAGATCGAGATTGAAATCTCGTATGTTTGTTGTTACGGCCCGTGTTTGTAATTGACTCTTTCACAGGCACGATTTTGTGGAGGCCTATGAGGGCTTTGGTAACTGCCCACTGAGAGTTCTGTCCTTCGACATCGAATGCATGTACGATAATAGGATCAAATCAGTGCCACGGATTCATCCTATCATTCAGATTTCAAACATGGTCGTTCGAATGGGTGGGTGTTTTCCAGAGATCAAATGATTTTCGAGGTCTAACTAAATCATTTAGGGGAATCTGAGCCATTCCTGCGCGTCATTTTCACACTTGACACGTGTGACCCGATTGAAGGCGTCTACGTCTGCTCATACCCATCTGAGAGTGAGTTGCTCCAGGCGTGGCAAAATTTCATCCACGCTGTGGATCCCGAAGTTCTAACGGGTTTTAATATCTTGAACTTTGATCTGTGGTTCATCATCGAGAGATCTCAAGGGCTTACTACCTTTAATGTGGACCTCGGTCGCTCCGAAGGTACGAATAGGTAACGTTCTTCCCCAAGGCTCATCTATATGACGTTTTTATACTTAGGATCCTCGACGAAACATGTCAATTATGTCTTCCATTCCGACAAATATGGACGAAAAGAGGGAAAAAATGTGCGGATACCAGGCCGAGTCGTTCTGGACCTATTTCGCCATTTCCCCCGAAACCACTCTACGTTTGAACTCGATAGTTATGGTTTGGGCTATGTTGCCCAACGTCTTCTTCCCGATGACCCCGATTCGCAGAAGATCGATCTTAGCTACGAGCGCATATCTAAACTGCAAGAGGGCCCTAATGCAAATGCTGCGACTCGCCGTAAACTAGCAGTATACTGTCTCCGGGTGAGGATCCAAATCTTATTATTCGGCTACACAGATTGACTCTAGCATCCACAAAGGATGCCAAGGTGCCTTTGAAACTTCTGGATAAGTACAGCATTGTGGAGAGTTATTTGAAGGCAGGGAAGGAGAAACAAGTGCCTTTTGCGAATCTGTTGGGTCCATCTCATTCACTGCAGAACTTGGGTATCGAACTCGCCAATGCACGAATATCTCATGCCGTCATATCCGACTTGTGATGTCCGTAGGCACTGTACTTATAAGCGGTTACCCAATCCATGTTTTTTTTAAATAAAGAAAACATAATAGAATGCATATTCGTTCCAGTCGAGGTCGATTTTCGCGTCGCGAGTCCCGGCAGTCGCGACTCGCGACGCGTTGCCGTGGTGTCGACAGTCAGGTGACACCCAAACGCTTTAATGAAATAAACGGCGTCTTTAAGTTTTTCAAATTTCACACGAGTTCCATTGTTCTGCTTTCTACCCAGCCCACCTCTTGTTATTGACTACTCACCGTTAGCAACAGATCATCTGCGAAACGACTAAGATCGTGTATCGACCATCGTACGACGCGTCTATTGACATCGATGGTTGTAGGACTCACGCCATGGCGCTTTTCGTGTCTGCTATTCGCGAGAACGACCGCTCGACGTGTGTGCGTAGTTGATTTTATTTTGCTGCTAGATATGACACCGATTCTTGTAGTTTCCGATTCCATGCTGTCTTCCAGCGCCCCATGGCCACCTCCACTGGTAGCTTACCAGCCACATTTACCGAGGTTGCCACTCGTAGCGGTCAAGTGGAAGAGCGTGTCAAAAAAATAAAGGACAATCTAACTATAACTGCCATCAATAACCAAAGAAACACACGGAGCCTATCAATGGATAATGGGCCGACTCGGTCTCTAGAGCAAACAAAACTGCAAGATGTACAGCAACGCTCTATGTGCTCTCGGCCCAATTCTCTGCGTGATAACATAGGTATATACCGTTTCCCTGCACCAGGACCCGTGATGAGATTCGTGAAATCCTATTCAGTTTTCCAGCTTGTTGATGTTCAAGAGTCGCCACAAGAATCTGGCGATCTATTGATGTACGGTGTTACGAAGGTATGCATGCGTGGCATCTTGTGGCACCTCGTGCACAGGCACTGACTATGGTGCTACCAGTCTGGAAACAGCGTTCTGGCAACCGTCACCCGGTGTAAACCGTACCTTTACGCGTATCCAAAATCCATCTCAGGTGATAAGCAGGGTATGGAAGTGGCACTGAAAGCGCACCTTCATGTATGCATTTGTTCTTCACGGTTTGCCATATCGATGTGACCTGATGGTTTCCAGGAACTCGGGCTTGACGATAGAGGTGTTGATATCAGCATTGTTATCGATGGGCCAAGTAAACAGTGTACCGACAAACTATTGAAACTATCATTCTTGGACGCAAACACCCTTCTTGACAGCAAAAATAAGTTCTGTGATATTTAATAGATGCATCTTTACTCATACCAGGCAATTACAGCTCCTTGAGGGTGCCGGATTGTACACATTTGTCGATCCACAGGCAGATGTTGTGGCACGCTTTTTGGCCGATTATCAGGTTAGTCTGCTATGACATACGCTGCATTGGTTACCATCTCCAGTGTCACGCCCACACAGTTACCAGGCATGGGAGGCTGGATTGAATGTCCTGCGGGGAGTTATGCGCTCACGAAAATCAACGACCAAGTCTCGAGATGCCAAATTGAACTGACCATCGCGTGCGTTTGCTAGGTATTCATGGTACAATATCTTATCAATTTTCAGCAGTTCCGACGCGTTAAACGTGTCTGATCCGAGAATCCCCAACGCTCCGCTGAGAATTCTATATTTTGATATCGAAACCATGACACGAGAAGATCCCAAAAAACCAGGGAAATTCATCTCGGAGTCTTTACAGGATCCAGTCATACAAATATCCAATATAGTTTCGCATCCAGGCAAGTGGACATTTTCTCTTGCTTTGCTCAGACTCATAATTGGACTTCAAAGGAACCAAAGACTCATTCTTGCGTGTGATTTTTACGGTTGGATCCTGCGATCCTATCAAAGGGGCTTATGTTCAATCATACGCCTCGGAGAAGGAGATGTTAACTGCCTGGCAGCAATTCATCCATGATGTAGATCCAGACGTCATGACCGGCTGGAATATCTTAAATTTCGACCTGGAGTATCTCATTACTCGGAGTCGTCAACTAGATTTTAATCTGAGTCTGGGAAGGCTGAAAAACGGTACTGCTTCAATCCTTCAATTCGTACTATGTCCTCTCACGTGTTTAATGTTAGGACTACCAACATCGTCGGAACCGCAAGAATGGTATAGCTTAAAATATAAACAATGGATGGGCCGAATGGTTTCTATTCCAGGCATAGTGGTGCTTGATATGTTCCGCCACTTTGCTTGCAATCATGACAAGTTCAAGCTTTCCAGTTATGGACTCGGAAACGTTGCGGCAAAGTTGCTCGGTGATATGCCCGGGATGCTGAAAGGGGACGTTGCATACAGTGATATACCGAAGCTACAGGCTGGACCAGATGCGAATTCCTCTACTCGACAACAGTTGGCGGCGTACTGTCTCCAGGTGCGTATTTTATATATCATAATTCCACTTACCGTCTGACGTCGCGTTGAAGGATTCATATATTCCATTAGTGCTTGAGCACAAATACCGCATTCTCGAGGAGTACATTGAGATGGGAAAGGCAAAGCGCATGCTATTCCGTCATATGATACACGGAGAGCCTCTTGCTCAGAAGCTCGCAAAATCGACCTAGACACTGGCAGACTATTTTATCATCGGATGTTGTGAAAGCGTTGACACCCATGAATAACTAACACAATACCTAGCACAAGAAATGACTGTCACCTAAACACTGTAGAAAGACTGCCAAGTCAAAAGGATCACTTCCTAGATTTCCTGTAAGGTTTTGTTTTATTTCAGGGAGGAACGGGCCACCTTTCACGAAAATATCACGGCTCTTGATGCCCAACAGTCCATACCTTGACCGACGGCTTCGAGCAGAATAACGGGACAGATTTTCTACGTGAGGCTCCTGAGTAGGAGGATTGACGTGCTCGTGATGAGCAGTCGCCGCCGACCAGAGGTCAATTCCAACAGGAATTCCCACGAGAGTTTTCAATAAACCATTGTTAACTATCCTCGTCCCGACACGCGGCCCTGGGATGTATATCTAACACTACAGAAATATCCGAAATCAATTTCACACTTGGCCGTCACCTTGTACCTTGCGCCTCCCTCTTTGGCACCACGAGGTCGTCCTCTGCAAACCATAATTCTCGATTTCCGGCTGTTTGTTCTCAGGCTGGTTGGTTTCTTCGGCAGATTTCATATCTTCTTCATCATCAGGAGGAAGGTATGGCTGTGGAAGATGACGGTACGAAGCAAGCAGGCGCCTTCGGATCAATCGCCCCGGAATTCCGGACCGTGTGTTAGGGGCGCGGCGGTCAAACAGACGCGACACGTCGGTGGCGCAGCCTTGTCAACAACACCCGTGTCTGCAAGTCGTGGTCCCGAAATTACCGTTCCTTCCAATTCCACACATTATGATATCTTTGATGATATCTATGTGATTCGAGCCATTCGTTCTATCAGTGTTCTATCAGGCTCCGAAGCTAGGTTGGTAAACTTTTCTAGATCTCCGGTCGCCTCTCTGCGGTCCCTCGTGGTCGCGTCGTAGAATTGGATGTCGATGCTCCTGCCGTGACTCCCAACACTTAAGTAATCTGAGCAAGGATGCGAGTATGGGTCTGGAATTGAGTTTCTTTCTCCTTGGGGCCAAGTTATTCGTCTTTGATATCACGTTTCCTCTGGGGGAACCTCAATTTTGCGTCGAAAAGGTTGAGATTGGTCCAGGTCCATATTCGACACCAAACTGCATTACAGAGATGTTTCAAGTTCAACTCCGTATCGTCTGAGACGACGATTTAAGCACATAATGAATATTTTCCATACGTAAGAAACAGAGTCCTTTTGGAATGAAATTTAGGGAAATCTTCAAAGGTAAATTTCTTTCTCAAGCAGCATACGTGTAGCACAACAAACCGGCTTCCGTGTCCAACACGTCAGCAACCTACATTGCAATCAGGATCAATAGATGTTAGGCTATAGAGCCAAGCACATACCGTTGCATTGGGAAGAATGTCGAACATATACAACACCGTAGATCCGGTGGTCTCCTGGTATGTCGTTTAGAACATCTTATGAAATGCCAAACACGGTAGCACGTACAACATAACCGGTCGCGGGCTCTTTCTGGGACTCATATCCAATGTTGTTCAAATCATTAATACGAGTTTCGTTGTCGCCCTGCCACTTCCACCAAAGCTGCAGCGAATACACGACTCCAACATCAGTTCACAAAGAACACGAGAAAGAAATCGGACTGAACGCACATAATCCACAAATCCGTGATGCATCCAGAACATTGGATCGTTAGGCGAAGTTGCGACATTAGCCATCTGACGAAGGGGAAAAAAGATAAGATGGCATTTTTGCATACGGAAGAGCACGTACATCCCCTCCGATACCAGCATGCCCTGAGACATGGATCCCGAGATCCGTTGCTGCAACGCCCAAAGTGCTTTTGAAATCCGCCAATGTGTCCAGGGCAAGCAAAGCATCAACGTAAGTCGGTCCGACTCTGATTGAGGAGGTCTCATCCACTTCGCGTGCAAGAAGATGACTGGTACCCGCTGTCGCGCTCAGGGATCGTGTGAGATTAGCGAAAGGCCCGTCAATGACGGCCCAGTCATTATCCTCACTACCATTCCCTCCAAAGTCTAGTAAAACGGGAGAGGTGGCGAATGCACCGGCGTCAACAGCTTCATTCCAGTACGGCAACTGAAATTCGGAGAGGTGTTATTTACTTGATGACAAGGGTGAAACATTGGCAAACGTACAGGACCCGTGTATCCGCATTCAGTACGCAGGATCGTTTCGTGGGTATAGACATAGTAACGGTGGACCTGGAATATGAGTTAAGATCATAGATCCAAAACTTACGGATAAAAAGGGTTCATACATGTAGGAACCTGGACGAGAGAAAGAAGAATTTAGTTAGGCCTTTATATGACAATGAAGAAAGGATACTGACTGTCCGGTTACATGCCAGAAATCATTATTGTCTGCGAGATCGCTTTGCTGCTGATGTGTACCAACCTATGAAATAGAAACACATGAAAACGAGTTTAAACTGATGTTATGGACGGAAACTGACCAAGTCATCGTAGCGCGACTGAACATACGGAATGCTAGTTTGAGCAGGCGCCTGAATGAGACAGAGCTCCGCCGCGAAGTATGCTGTCTTCTCGTCTTCAGTTAATGTATTCCTACAATGAGCGTCAGAATTTGTATACCAGACATCAATGCTATGAAACGAATAGTTACCACTCCACGCGAATGGCTGGGTCTGTGCAGGTGGACCGTCGGCTGGCGCCGGGCGCTGCCAATGCATGAGGCAACTGAACAGCAGCCAGGATGAACACGAATAGTTTAGACAAGACAGCGCGCATTGTAGCTCAAAGAGATGATACTAAGCGAGGAACAGTCAAGAAAGATAGACAGAACTCGACCTGTAGAGCATTCATTTCACTACGAGGGACTTTATATTCCACTCAGTGTGGAGGTTCAATCCCGACAGAGTAGCGAAGGAGTCAGCAGTAAGGCATCATCAGGCACTTAAAAATTCGCCAGAGTTAGCGGACCGCGAGGTCCACACAGACTCTGCACGCAAAAGTGGCGCAAAACCGTAGTTTTCATGTATTGAACCTGAAAGTAGAAATCAGAGAGTTGTGATCATCAGCTCCACCCTTCACAGGACCACCTTAATATGGACCGTTGTCTTTTATAAAACACCGGCATTTTTATCCGCAGTGGGCACTTAATGTATAGCTGTAGGGTTTCGAGCAGAAGGAAATCAACATGTGATGAGCCTGGACAGTTCTCCCTCCATCTGCGAAAAAACCTCACCAGAGTCGGTCGTCTCTGTCTCCGTCCCAAGTAGTTGAAGCCGATTCGAAGAGAAGAGGTCAGATCGTTGTCACCTTACTGAAACACGCTTAAGGGTTGAACGTTGAACAACAAAATTTTTATTTCATATCTTATCTGCGGACATCTCGGACCGCGGTAATATCACCCTTGTAGCCCTGAGCGGTATCAGTGGAGATGGTCCATTCAATCCGGGTTTCCAGCTCTATCAGATCATCCGCCTGAATGCCTCAGGCCTCAGCCGTTCAGCCGTTTCATCCCCCGACACTCGGAAATGTTTACTCGCAAGTACATGTATATCAATCCAATCTCACGACGCCTCTCCTTTACAGCAGAATCCTCCCACATTATTTTCAGACATCACCTTTTTTAAAATACAGTATTACATACGTAACTATTAGCACAATGATCCGATCAGCAAAGAAGACTATCGGAAACGTAACTCAGTGCGAACGAAATACCGAGGTTGCAAGTAAACGCCTGGGCTCCTTCCAACAGCTCAAAGACGCAGCGTTTTTTGCGGTTTATTACCAGACCCGCGAACACCCTGGGATTCATCGGCTTGTATCCAAGGATAACTTCCTTAAGCGCCGCTTCCTTCTCACGATGACAAGCGGCAATATCGACTGGTCGTTCCTCCGATTCTGGCATTCCATACAGAGTCGGTATGACGCCATTCAATTCGAGGTTCTTCAGGTAAGGGAGAGACGGCATCTGGTCAAGGACGGGTACCTTGAGAATGAAGGAGAGTTTTATTCAATGAGATACATTTTTTGAGATAAAAACAAACATACAATCATATCCGTTTCTCCGCCGACATGGCTTGTAAACAAAATCAACCTGACGAGCTTCGGATATGCCTCAACCGGTAGCTCGAGATGTCCTAGAGTGGTGATAGACTAGCTACATTCCATTGGAGCCGTTAAGTTAAGGTTTCTCATCGTACCCCCATGCTTCTTCAGAAACTTCTCGTAAAATACGTTGCCTCGGCTCTCTCCCATCTCACGCTCCTCCTCTTCCTCCGAGAATGCTACACAGATCTGGAGAAACTCTAACTTCTCCAGCGCCCATGGAAAGTCCCATAGTTCCGGTGAAAGACAAGCATGTGGAGTAAGATGAGGGTCAGCCTTGAAACTAAATTGACGAATCGTGGGGTGCGCTCCTTCCTCCATGAGGCATGTCCAGAAACCAGTCGGAGTATCGGGATTGTCGTGAATGACGAGGCAACTGAGATGACGGAAGTGGTCCTTGATAGACGGCCAGTCTTCGAGCAGGTCGAGGCCACTCGTATCAAGGTTCTCGATGCTCAGATGGTGATCACCGAAGCCACCTAACATATCTCCCATCGACCGTCGCGATTCAGTACGAATGAGCGCATCGCCGTTCTCCAGTCTCATGGTCCTTACAGCCGCTGTGGTCTGCAGCAAGGACCGAGTCGAAACGCGGGCAGCGTCGTCCCATGTGCGGTTTAGCAGGGCGGTATGGACGTAGGGACGAAGAGACGTTTTTAGCTCGTAACGTGATGGTTTCGATGTGAGGAAGAGAGGAAAGGGAAGGGTACAGAGCCTCAAAGAACCATACAGGTACCTTATGTTCCATAGAGATCCTACGTTGGCAATTCATAAAGGCTGCCACAAAGCAAACGAACGCACGAAGTATCCCTCGAGTTCTGTAAGAGAGGAACGAAATATTTCAAGATAGCCTTGTCGAGTTCGATGAATGGCCGAAAGGAAGGAGAAGATAATGGTGTCGTCGATTGCTGCACTGCCATGATTTTGATCTTCTGGACGCGGCGGAAAATATTGCCCTTAAAGGCATCAAAGTATCCGAGATATCCAGGCCTGATGAGAACCATGTCGCCCGTAAAACAATAGACCGTATGGATCGATGAGCAGACGAGAGATTCCACAGCATAATTCACGAGTTTACACGTAGCCCTCATTTTCTTCAGGTCTTTGTTGCGGAGCTAAACGAAAAAGATATCAGATTAAAAGCCATCCGTTAAAAAAAGAAAGGACCCTCTTTGCATAGTATATATCTGGGGGAATATTTTTCATTGTTGACGGTTGGGGAAGAAGAAAGGTGGACGGCTGAGTGACGCTGTCAAAGAAGCGCGACGGAATCAAGTTACCGCTACCAGGACGAAACCTGCCCTAAAGGACGCAGTTCTTAGCCAAGTTAGTCTGCTTCATCCACAACGATCCACTACGCAGATGCAATGTTTCAGACGAAGGACATTGACTTATGTATTTCCTAAGATTGAGGAGGATATTGCGGTCGCTTCGGGTCTACCCTTACAGTGCATAGAGGATACGTAGAGAACTATGGTCGAAATTTAGCTAACATCGCTTGAGTGATATTAAGACCGTAGTTACATACTGAGGCCCAACAGAAAACATGTTGAAAGATTTCCAAAAGAGTAGGACCCGACCCATCTCTCGACCATCGGGTGCACCCGAGGGAAGGAAAGTACAATAGGACCGTCGATGTAAAGCGAATCGTGGACGTACAGCTACAGCTGCGAGAGACCGTCTTAGCCATAGTGATGCCAGATAGCTTGCACTTAATGCGAGGTCGAAGTATTCGATAGCAGCGGATGTACTCTTGGTCCGCCCATTACAATAAGAAAGAAGTGAGCTCGTTTGCCATATCGGAACCTGCTTCGGGAAGCGACGCCAGCAGCCAGTTCTTCGCGGCTCACTGGCTTTCCTTTGGTCAACACGGCTGTCATAGCAATGATGAGAACGATACCTACCCGGGTGTTCTTCCCGACTTTCGGCTTGCGAAGGTGCTAACGGGCTCCTTGAAATAACCATGGTGATCTCTCGCTATGGCACCATTCTCCTGGTTACTTTGCTTCACGAGCGTCCGGTTGCTAAGCTCCATAGAAATCATATATTACCCTCGTCGATCGGGCGGTTGGTATCTTTGTAACAACAGCCTCTACAACATCGTAAGAGTTCCCTGTGCTTTCTTAATGCCTAAAAAAACAGGATCCGAGTCAGTCAAACAGGTCAACTCCGTATTAAGCGCAACGTACAAGGGAAACAATTCACTCCAAAGACGGCCGTCGAGACCAATCCAGCCCTTGGATTCCTCGTCGGTACCCGAGGGGACAGCTCACACCATTGCCCAGTAGAATAACGCATCTCCGGATCAAGCTCTAGTGTCTGTGCAGTATGCAGTACAGTAATTATCAGTGATAAGACAATACCATGTTCAGTTGCTGACAAGCCTTTGAGAAAGTAACATCGGCAAACAAACGCGTCGCGTTGGTGGCGCAACGACAGACGCGTGACCCTGCATGGAGAAAACATCCACATATACTTCCCGCTTCTAAGTACCTGTCAATTAATTATGAAGTATGTATCGAGGCAAGGGACTCCGTCTCATTCCGACACCTTCTACGCCTAGCACTACTGAAATGTCCGGAGGGAAATTCACACTTGACCGTCACCGCTGCACCTCGCATCTCCCACGCTGGCACCAGAATGCGGCCAACAAAGTTCGAACTGGCCCGAGGACTGGTTGCGCGAAATGGCCCACTTGGGCCACTCAATATGGGTAGGAAAGGTCAAGTTTTTTTGGGAACTCTGGCTACGGGGATCGTCTGAACGAAGGGGAAAGAAAGCTTTGTCTTGAACGAGAGGAATTCTGGAATAAACCGTGAAAAGGTTTTCTGGGCCGAATGGGTACTACTCCATACACCGCTGCAAAGTCCCGGGTTAGTACATTAGGGGAATGCAAACCTGCTGATTTCGCGTTGATTTCGATGGCTGATGTCGATTAAATAAAACGTGTGCTTCTTGGAGTTGGCGAGG